>RXPK01001152.1:0-70037 GCA_004143645.1 Protaetia brevitarsis
TCTGGCACCCGGGTTTTGTGAATTGAGTTGTATTTTTATTATAGAGATTACCTTTGTCATATGTCCTGGATAATTTCCAGAAGATAATATTTTATTTTTAATTGTTATTTTGTTCATTGAATTTTCACTTTGATTTATTTTTTGTCATGTAGTTATGTCCTTCCTGGAGATTCTTCTTCTATGATTTTGCATTATGCGCTGCTTGGCACGATCTGTTTGTTATATGATGCGATGTTGGCCCTGAAGGGCAGTTACTTGAACGATGCGTGTAAGTATATTATCATTGTTATTTCTTCTTTTTGGTATCTTTTATTTAAAATTTTGTTTGTTTAATTTGTAGTATTATCATCCTTCAAGGACTCTTGTCGTTAATAATTGGTATTAATTTGGTACGCAGTTAGGTATGAAGTTCGTTATATGTTGTTCTTATATATGTTTTTTTTTAGTTTAAAGATTTATTTTCGTTTCTTAGTTTGAAATTGTTTTAGTTAATCACCTCGGTTGATGTTGAAAAAGCATTGGGTGCTGTATTTTAATTTTCAATTTTGTATTGTTTACTTGTTTTGCCTAGTTAATTAATTTAGGTTGTTTTAATTTGAGACAGTGGATTTTTTGTGAGTTAGATTTTCTTCTCGAACAAATTTACTGTTTTGTGAGGGATTTTCATTTCCTTTTACTTGTTAGATCATTGCAGGTTTTGTTTTGGTCCAGGACCTCAGTCCAAGGTTTGATTTTTTCCCTGTGTTAATTGTATTAAATTATTTTTTTTTTTTCTTTTTTTATCAATAAAAAGTAATATTGTTACGTATTCAAGAATTTCTGTTCTTGTATTTTGAATCAACCTTTTCAGATTTTTGAAGTATTTTACGAAGTTAATTTACTTTCGCCCACATTTACTTTTCATGATAAGTTCAATTGTGAAAATAACCTTCAGATTATTAGTACTTTTACGCCTTTTTAAATTTTTATTCCGCTGAGCCTAGAAAATTTAAAGTTTTTCATTTATTTTAACATCTTTTGCTGCTGTTACAAAATCTTCAGTGCTCTAAGCAATGACTCAAGACAAAATTCATCACAATCTGAATAAATATCCTCTGAAGCGATGGACAACCCGATTGATGTGTCGAAGGAGGGTTTCATTATCAATTTGCACTTCGGCAAATTGATTCATAAATTCTTCGACACTAAAGTACAGCTGATTTCTAAAACGGTGGTTCAAACTCCCAAGTCTTAAGGCAAAGGGGTGCGACAATATTATACAATAAATTGTGCGTGTTATCGATATTTACACTGTCTTTATTAATATAAAAGCAGGCAATACATTAAATGATTAAAATTAAAATATAAATTCAATATTTAACGAAGCAAAAGTCTAATATTATCAAGTTATTGATTTAGAAGGCACCAGGCACGTGCAGCCTCCTTGGCTACCTAGTTACTACTACTTCTTAAAAAGAATTATATATAGAATATAACTGCCTACTATTGACTAATAAGAGGAGAGGACGGGCATCTGAGGGGCTCTAAGATATTATTGTTAGCAATATTTTACAAGTATACAGTAGTAGGCAAGAGGCCTCAGACAAAATTTTGCGGAGGCCCCCTAAGATGTTGCGCTACGCCACTGACTGTAAACCTGCAAGTACACCTATGGTTAGTAATTTTGATTAATGATGATAACTTACAAAAGAAGATCACATTCAGAAAATCAAAAATCTAAATTAAATGCAGACAGATTATAAGTAGTATAATTATAACGCGTATCTTAGCTATAAGACTCTTTATTTTCTGCAATAACTTTATTGTCAAGATATCGAAACTGTGTAAAGTTTCCAAGTTAAATCGAGTATATGTTTCATTTTAGCCCCGCCTGATGAATGTTATAAAACATTGAGTATTAGTTAGGAGAACCGAATACCCAGGTTATTTTTAATGGCTTATACCATGTGATTCAAAATGATTGTCGTAAGAAAAAAAACTGTTTTTCGGAAAAAATTATCTATATTTTACCAATTTAATGAGCGAAGTTAGCTACATACAAATTCATACATTAAATGAATTTTCTTGGCATTAGCGACATTGGCGTGCGTGTTGTAGTATCTTTGATTATTTATCTTATAATCTTTTTCAAATCGTTTATTTTACATCTAATATCACCAACAATAGTATTTCTGATACTGCAAAGAAATAGGGAATTATCTGTGGTAATAGCTCAACAAACAGGTAAGAAATCAATATTAGCATTAAGTGAAATAGTTTATTACATTTTATAATTTTATAGGCTTATCATACACTTCAGCGCAATGAATTGTCAAAAGAAAGTTACATTTTCATCCCTATAAAGTTTCTACGGTACAGGAATTATTACCATTAGATCACGATAGGCGATTGGAATATTGTCATTGGTTTAATAACAATTTAAGGGACGATGACTTGCTAAACAAATCATTTTTCTCGGATGAAGCCTGGTTTTATCTAACAGACTATATCAATTTACAAAACTATTGTATCTGGTCTGCAGAAAATCCCCACGAATTTCGAGAAACGCAATTGCATCTCGTAAAAGTTGGAGTTTGGTTAGCTATGTCCAGGCAACGAATAATAGGGCCAATTTTCTTCGAGGAAACTGTAACAGCCCAACGTTACCAATAGATGTTGGAATTGTTTATTGCAGAGTTACAAGAAAATGAGCTCGAAGCAGGTTATTTTCAGCACGATAATGCTCCAGCACATACTGCTCGACAAACCTACCAATATCTTCAACAGTTTTTTGCTGACAGGTTCGTTAGAGCACAAAGATAGCCACCAAGATCGCCTGATCTAACCCCATTAGATTACTTCATGTTCGGCTATCTAAAAAATAGGATCTATAGAAACCGCATGCATACCATAGAAGAACTGAGAGATGCAGTTTTGTCACTTAATAATTATACTAATTGTATGTTATAATTTAAAGTAATAAATAAATTTAGTTAAGCACCAGTTAGTACTGAATTGTAAAATCATAATTTAGTAAAGTTAAATTAATTACATTTCATTTTTACAAGCAGAAACACCAATCCATAATCGTTTATATAATGCGACTTCAAATATAGGTTACGTTTTCCTTATTTATGACAGATCCGTTTACTTTCTTATGTTCCAACACTGACTTAGTTCAAACCTTCATTACAAACACGCGGCATATACCTAGACCCTGTTACTATCTATAGGAGCGGAATTGACAATCATTTTGAATCTCTGTGTATAAACACATAAAATACGTGAAAATGCAATAAGTGTATTCACGAATTATAAACTTAAAAAATAAGATGTGACAAAGTACAGCTCGTGTGCATTTTTGCCAATTACTTTTTTGAAACGTGCTAAAATTACAGTGAAATGTAAAACTACATTTCGTGTTAAAAAATACATAATGGAAATATAATGGATGACATATAAAACTCTATAAATTAACAAGTTATTAAGCAATTTTACATTATCAAGTCTTCTTTTATTGTAAGGATTAAGTAGGTTTCTCTCCATTTTCTCCTATAGAACTTATATTTTTTTCCCTACCTCCAAAAATAATACCTAATATGTAACAATAATAACTAGGTTATTATGATCTTACCGAAATTCATTTATAAATATATGACCATGTAATGGAACCCAGCGAATGTGTAAATAAATAATAATGACGCCAACAAAAGAATCTCAAAGCAGTTAACGGCTAGCATGCGGCTGTGTGTATATATGGCCATCGGTAGAGAGTACAGTCTATCAACCGCCAATAATTGAGTATTGATCTTCTACCACGAGTGTACGGGAAAAAGAAAAGACCAGGGGTCACACACCCTTCGTTATTGTGTTATGTTTGATCTGTCACATGGTCAGTTCTAATAAAAATTAATCGTGGCCTCCAAATGTTATTTTCCCGTTTCCAAAATAAAAAAAGATCACTTAACCAAAGTATAAGCACTGTAGAAATAAAATAAAAATAGAAATATATAAAAGAAAAACATTATAAATTATCTCTATCGAAACCTAATAAGTAAGTTAATTGATTAATTAAAATAAGTTAAAACAAAGTTTAATAATCTGAAATGTAAAATCGACAGAAAAGAATTTTTGCAAATTAGGTATTAGAGGAGCAAGAAGTCAGTTTCCAAGATTTTTTTCTCGGATGAGGCATATTTTCAACTCTATAGGTGTTAATATAAATTGCTCGTGTGGTGCATATTATGATCAGGTGTCGAAAGTGGGCTCTTGGACTAAAGCAGTGCTTTTCGAATTTATTGAAGCAGTGTTGTCGGGTTTGGAGTAGAAAAAAACTTGCTTATGGTTTTCTTCTGGATTTGTTCAGGACCTTTGACAGCGTATAGATCCTCGCATGTTATTGTATAAGCAAAATGCTATGGAAGTAGAGGTACGCTCATATACAATATATTATCGAACACAATTTTTTTTTTGATAAAAGGAGATAACACTAACCAAAAGTGTTCCCCAGTATAATATTCTGAATCCCCTTTTTTTCATTTTGTATTTTAATATCTATGCTGCCAAACGTCCGATACACTGTAAAAAATTACAGTAATTTTGCCATGGTAAATCAGGAATATTACATGTAATAACGTTGTGAATTTACCACAATAAATCATGTAAATTTTATTTCACATGCTTTTTCTAGGATATTTAACATGGAAAAAGAAATTTCGGTAAAATTTATAGCTTTTTCATGTAAGTTTAAGATGTAACAAAAATTCAAAAGGAAAATACAGGAAGACACATGTACAATTTTGTATTTACTCTCAAAATTTACTTAAAAGTGTAAAATTGACATTTTTTTGGGGTATTTAGTGCACTTTAAAAGTAATTTTACTAGTGAACTATTAATTTTGCTGTAAAGATATGAGGATCTTTTATATTTATTTGTTTTTACTTGAATTTTTGGGTAAAACTTTAGATATCATGGAAAATACGAAATTCATACGCCGCAATGTGATTGGTTATTTGGATTATTTATCTGTGCGCGTAGGTGATTCTATTCGTTTGTCGAACTTATTATTGGCTCAATGATATCATGTACGTCACAAACAATCGTAGGTTTCGCGTAAGCGTATTCATTCTTGATCCCTGGTTGAGCGATTCAGTATGACCTATTAGGTGCTATAAAAGAATTAGGTAAGTTGCTTGCTCTCTTTATAAAAATACATATGAAAATTACTTCAGTGTTCGGTAAATATCGAGTTCATATAAATACTACATACGAATTTTACAGTACAATCTTTGAAAAACACATCAGCATGTGAAATTTACTAGATGGTAGAAATTTTACCTTATGAAGCAAATTTACCTGTAAAATTGTAGGCAACTTAGTTACCAAAGATTTTATATGTAATTTTACTGCAACTTTTTTACAGTGTAGTGGATTCTAGTTTGTCAACTTTTAACTATGCCGATGATGCCTTCTTTCTTGTGACAGATGATACGATAAACGCCATTATAAGTGCAAGCTCTAATTACATACAGAGCCTTACAGAATGGTTGCATGTGAACAATTGAAAACTTGTTCACAGTAAAACAAAAGTAATTTTGTTTAAAACCAAATTACAGAACTACACCCTAATATTGTAATGGATATCTTATTCTGTTGGGCCTGTTTCAGACGAGGCGGTTTAGTTGATTCAACTAAGTTACCTGGTTTACTCTGAACTAGTTAGATCTTCATTGAAGACCTCTTGAAGTTGCCTTCGTGTGAAAAGGGTTCATATCAGTATGCTCCTTAACAACCGTCCGTTCAACTAGTGTAATCGCCTCGTCTGAAAGACGCCTTAAAAGTGCAGTGCGTCTACTAATAGGCTTCATTGCAGATGACCACTTGAAATGGATACAGCATCAGCATAACCAAAATGGAATTTGAATGTGTAGCTGCAGAATAGCTCAGGCTTTCTGAACAACGATGAACGAGAAACGGTGTTACAAAAAAATACATACATACAAAAAATTGTATGTATGTATTTTTAACTTATATCATTAAAAACTAGTTTCATATAACTTGTGTAATTTTCTATACATTTTTTTTTGTTTGGTTTTAGGTTGAAACTGTGTTCTGCAACTGCTTCTGGCCGACGTATCGTTCTCGTTCGTATGAGATATCTTTGAAGCTGCTGCTTATGTTGCGGTTGAACCACAGTTTTAGCTGTACAGCAACATTAGTAGCAATACCTAAAGATGTCTCATTCAAGTGAGGACGAAATGCGGTCACAAGTATTTGCAGGGACACGGTTTCAACCGGAACCGAGTCATCGTGTCGATGTAACGTTGATATCGCCAGCATATACCTATTCAATATCGCTGGCATATTACCTATTCAATATCGTCGGCATATCACCCTATTCAATATCGCTAGTATTTCTCAGAATGTGTACTTGTTGCGGAATCAATCTAACATGTAAGGCGCACATCGGCATGTTACTAGTACCTACATGACCCGGCTTGCGATATGTACATATCTACATCGCAGCAATGTACCTGATACATAACTTGGTTTCTTGGGTCATATAATACGCATCCATAAACTAAGAAGATGCCTGCTTTAAATACCTAATCTACTGAATTATTACCATAGGTACAACTCGTAGAAGCCACTATCATAAATCGTAAAGAATCATTAGCCAGAGAGAAAAAGGAAAGGAACAAACAAGAAGGGGGGAAAAGCAAAGGCGATAAACTAAACACTTTTTTATGTGCCATTCATGTTCCGGCATCTCCTAAACCGCAAGGGACAAATTATTTTTTAACGAAACGGTCAAGCGCAGAAGACGAACACTGGAGAAAGGAAACAGAAACCTAATTACAGGAAGTAGTCATGTGATGTGATGACAGGGCGTTATGGCGACAAGCCCTCAAGGATCCTCTCGTTCTTTCTCATTTATTTTAATACCGTTAATCACGGGTGGATACTGGTCCTCTTACGTCTGTTCATCCCGCTTTTGCGCGTCTGCCCCTATGGCTCTTTTTTCCTCGCCAACGTCCTACCCTAATTCCGAAGTCCGTATGTAGGTGAATGTACGTTTCATTTGCGTTAATTCACCCATCAGACGTTCCCTTCCCTACCCGGTAATCAATCCGGAGGTATTTTTCGGTAACACACTAAGATTCAGACAACCCAGTTTTATTAGGGACAATTAATTTTACCTCGAGATGTGTTTTTAATAGTAACGTGGCTTAGGAGGCCATAAATCCCTCTGGCGGACTTGAATTTTCGGGGTATACTGAAAAATACTGTGAACACCTTTCTAAGAGATAGGCGATTGTCTCCCTAGTCGAATTGTTTATTGGTGCGTATAAATTAGACGCCGACACTGTAATTAGATTAGGAATTACGAAAGAATTATTTCATTCATCGCCGTACTGTTTTGGGTGATTTGAAATTTTGATTTTCGACAAATATTCAATGTGATGTGACCATTTAAAATTTTCATGGGTAAATATTCATAAAAAAATTACTTGATACCTGAGTATTCCAGGTAACTTCATTAATGTTAATTTCTTGAATTGATTTTATTTTGTTGTGAAAGTACACAGAGATTCAAAATGATTGTCAATTCCGCTCCTATAGATAGTAACAGGGTGTAGGTATATGCCGTGTTTGTAATGAAGGTTTGAACTAAGTCAGTGTTGGAACATAAGAAAGTAAACGAATTTGTCATAAATAAGGAAAACGTAACCTATATTTGAACTCGCATTATATAAACGACTATGCATTGGTATGTAAATGTAATTAATTTAACTTTACTAAATTATGATTTTACAATTCAGTACTAACTGGTGTTTAACTAATTTAATTATTACTTTAAATTATATATTATATTATTATATATTTAGCAAAAAACTGTTGAAGATATTGGCAGGTTTGTCGAGCAGTATGTGCTGGAGCATTATCGTGCTGAAAATAACCTGCTTCAAGCTCATTTTCTTGTAACTCTGCAATAAACAATTCCAACATCTGTTGTAACGTTGGGCTTTACAGTTTCCTCGAAGAAAATTGGCCCTATTATTCGTTGCCTGGACATAGCTAAACAAACTCCAACTTTTACGGGATGCAATTGCGTTTCTCGAAATTCGTGTGGATTTTCTGCAGACCAGATACAATAGTTTTGTAAATTGATATAGTCTGTTAGATAAAACCAGGCTTCATCCGAGAAAAATGATTTGCTTAACAAGTCATCGTCCCTTAAATTGTTATTAAACCAATGACAATATTCCAATCGCCTATCGTGATCTAGTGGTAATAACTCCTGTACCGTAGAAATTTTATAGGGATGAAAATGTAACTTTCTTTTGACAGCTCATTGCGCTGAAGTGTATGATAAGCCTATAAAATTATAAAATGTAATAAACTATTTCACTTAATGTAAATATTGATTTTTTACCTGTTTGTTGAGCTATTACCACAGATAAATTCCCTTATTTTCTTACAGTATTCAGAAATACTATTGTTGGTGATATTAGATGTAAATATAAACGATTTGAAAAAAAATTATAAGATAAATAATCGAAAGATACTACAACACGCACGCCAATGTCGCTAAATGTCAAGAAAATTAATTTAATGTATGAAATTTGTATGTAGCTAACTTCGCTCATTAAATTGGTAATAAGTATAGATAATTTTTTCCGGAAAACAGTTTTTTTCTTACGACAATCATTTTGAATCACATGGTATATGAACTTGGTTATTTCCTTATTTATCATCAAATGGTTATGTGCCATCCAAAGGGCTATTTGAGGAAATACTCTGTATAGTAGTCTGTGTATTAAATTTGTGATTAGTATCTATCATAATAAATATTTGTTAGAACTACCTATTCAAAGTACACAGAGATTCAAAATGATTGTCAAATCCGCTCCTATAGATAGTAACAGGGTGTAGGTATATGCCGCGTGTTTGTAATGAAGGTTTGAACTAAGTCAATGTTGGAGCATAAGAAAGTAAACGGGTCTGTCATAAATAAGGAAAACGTAACCTATATTTGAACTCGCATTATATAAACGACTATGGATTGGTGTTTCTGCTTGTAAAAATGAAATGTAATTAATTTAACTTTACTAAATTATGATTTTACAATTCAGTACTAACTGGTGTTTAACTAAATTTATTTATTACTTAAAATTATAACATACAATTAGTTATATTATTAAGTGACAAACTGCATCTCTCAGTTCTTCTATGGTATGCATGCGGTTTCTGTAGATCCTATTTTTTAGATAGCCAAACATGAAGTAATCTAATGGGGTTAGATCAGGCGATCTTGGTGGCCATCTTCGTGCTCTACGAACCTGTCAGAAAAAACTGTTGAAGATATTGGCAGGTTTGTGTCAGCAGTATGTGCTGGAGCATTATCGTGCTGAAAATAACCTGCTTCAAGCTCATTTTCTTGTAACTCTGCATAAACAATTCCAACATCTGTTGGTAACGTTGGGCTGTTACAGTTTCCTCGAAGAAAATTGGCCCTATTATTCGTTGCCTGGACATAGCTAAACAAACTCCAACTTTTACGAAATGCAATTGCGTTTCTCGAAATTCGTGTGGATTTTCTGCAGACCAGATACAATAGTTTTGTAAATTGATATAGTCTCTTAGATAAAACCAGGCATCATCCGAGAAAAATGATTTGTTTAACAAGTCATCGTCCCTTAAATTGTTATTAAACCAATGACAATATTCCAATCGCCTATCGTGATCTAATGGTAATAATTCCTGTACCGTAGAAACTTTATAGGGATGAAAATGTAACTTTCTTCTGACAGCTCATTGCGTTGAAGTGTATGATAAGCCTATAAAATTATTAAATGTAATAAACTATTTCACTTAATGTAAATATTGATTTTTTACCTGTTTGTTGAGCTATTACCACAGATAAATTCCCTTATTTTCTTACAGTATTCAGAAATACTATTGTTGGTGATATTAGATGTAAATATAAACGATTTGAAAAAAAAATTATTATATAAATAATCGAAAGATACTACAACACGCACGCCAATGTCGCTAAATGTTAAGAAAATTCATTTAATCTATGAAATTTGTATGTAGCTAACTTCGCTCATTAAATTGGTAATAAGTATAGATAATTTTTTCCGGAAGTTTTTTTCTCACGACAATCATTTTGAATCACATGGTATATGAACTTAGTTTTCTCCTTATTTATCATCAAATGGTTATGTGCCATCCAAGGGGCTATTTGAGGAAATACTCTGTATAGTAGTCTGTGTATTAAAATTTGTGATTAGTATCTATCATAATAAATATTTGTTAGAACTACCTATTCAAAGTATACAATAGTAACCTTATTTATTTTATTTTAAAATCTCATATGACCTAAATAGCGTTAAAATTTTAAAATATATTTATTAAAGTAATAAAAGAAATGCCAAATGCCAGCAATCAGAAAAATATTAACAAGAATCACTTCTCACAGAATCGTAGTTTCACATGTATGCGATGCAATATAAAGGATATGCGGTATACAACACAATATACAATATCTTGCATGCCTGGATTCCATTCTTTTGACTGTCACTGGGCAAGGGAATCGAAGGAATAGATTTACCGAAAGATGGCGTGATGTTCGCTTGTCCCCCGTCCACTGGAGATTTAAATTGTCTCTAGGTTAGTGGTTTGGCCATTATCTGCTGTCTTCATCTTGTAACGGCCATGTAATTGCCATCAATAATGGGTTTTGTAAAGGTTCGTGTAAATTTCGTCTTCCCTTATCGTTTTTGTTTCATCTATTACGTTATGCTACATTAAAACCTATAATTAGGGATCCTGAAAAACGAAGCTCGGCGCTCTAAATGTATGTGCTGTTTGTGCGCGTGGATTGTGAATTATTTAAATATGGAAAATTTCGTCTTGTACGAATCCTTGATTATTTATTATTTTAAGAACAGAATTGATTGCATAACTGCGGCGAATACAATATGATCAATTAAACTTACCCCTCTAGAATGTTATCATTTAGAAAATGAACACACTTTAGTGGTGAATTATGCGGACGATACTAGCTTATTAATGACAGGCAACAATTACTTGGATATTATATTTAAAATAAAGATAGCACGTCAATGTATGTTGATTTTAATGTTTTATATGTATACTGTAACGCTATAGAGTATCATGCAACCCGGTATAAAAAAAAAATAAATTTTAAAAATAATACTTTAATTAAATTAGTAAAAATCAAATTTTCAACATCCCAGTGTCATCTATATTTATTACTTTTTAATCCATAAGTGTGTCCTCTCAAATGGCATGCAGTGTGAGAATTTCCGATTGAAACACGCTGGCATCAAAAAAATTACGAATGACTATTAGTTAACCCTTCTTTTTATTACTCCAGTACGTGAGGAGATGCTATGGGAGACTGTCGCCAAATTGTTCTACAATTTACAACTTACAGTTTCCATGATATCATACGCACGAGACCCTTGTACATCGATTATGATCAATTTTGTATGTTAAAGAAAACATTTAACTGCGAACAAAAGTGGTTATATTTAATAACAAAGACTTCGAAATGTGAAACCGTGTGCAAGCAGCATAAATATAAGGATATTCTTATCTCAGGTAAGTTACGTGAGTTCGCTTATTCAATAACAATTACATTTTGTTAGTAATTCCACTGTTTGCAATATAAATTTATCATAGAAAATATAAATACGTTTAAAATTAAATTTCAAAATTTCCGCGTTTTCTGAACGTTCAAACTGAGTTACTCTATGCTTAAGAGACGGGTGAATCAGAATGTCCAACCTTGATGGTAAAATTGGATTTCGGTTCGTGCCGTAAATACATATCAAATATTAACATAGAAAACTACCAACTTATACAAATTTTCCCCCAGTGGTTGCAAACTGTTCAGCGATTATAGAAAATTTGTCGAACCTACAAAATGAAATTTCTTATAAGTATATTTAAATTTAGATTAGGATAAAAATAATACGTTTATTTTTAGATAGATTTGGACGCGGAATACCTTCGAAAGGGATGAATTCACCGTACATCAAAGTGGGCAGGTATGATCAGGCATCTGATGGGGGCCCTGGTACATTGTACTTCTAAACACGGAGGATGGCTCAGGACAGGAACATATATCAGAAAAATCGTCGTTGGAGAAAAATTACCAAAGATTGTAGGTAAAATTTGGATGAAATTAATGTGATAAACTTTGTTTAACAATTAAGAATCATTTTTAGGTCGGAATTTGGAATAAAATTGGATTTTATCAAAATAGCCGTTAAATTTTACAAAATCAATTGAGACACGTCTCCCTCTGACAGAGGTTGGCTAGTGAATCCTTTTGAATTGGAATTTTCTAACAGACTTTGATAGCGATTGTCTTTCGACAGGGGACAAACTATCTCAGAGTGTCCGTTAATTTCACCAAAGTGAGGGGAATATAAGATGTTTAATACATGAGAATGCCCATGTGACCAAATGGACTGTGGAATGTTTAACACAAACTTAAAACAAATAATTATTGCAAAATTCTGGAATCACCTTACATTTAATATGAAGTACAGGTAGGTGTCTCTAGATCATGAGAAAAATTCATTTTAACATTTTCAACACTTATTACTATATAAAATTTACAATGTAAAAAATTAATTACTGTACAATAAGTAGGCGACCATGTATACACATGATATTTTGACGAAATCGAATTCCAGCAATTTTCCATGTCTTTCTGTTGACATATTAATGTAATTGGATTGCCAATGCATGTAAAAACATTATTAGACTAAGTTTAAATAAAGTACTTTTTTTGTTATATCATATCATTTTCAAAATATATAAAAGTAAAACTAGTAACTTTACACTTACATAATATCAAATGCTCATTCCACGACAATACATGTGTTTGTTTGTTTGCACATACTGTGTTGAATTCGTTTTATATTTCTAAGTAAGTTTGGTGTTTTTTATGCTCGATTTTGACAATTCACATACATAAGGTAAAGTGGGGCAAGTGCAAAATCAGGGCAAGAGCAATCACAGGTAGTCAAACACGAACCAAATGAAACTTTTGATAGTTTTTGGTTGAAAACCACTTGTTGGGCATCCCTGAACATTGGAAGTGACATCCGGCAAAAAAAATTCTACTCTTACCGACTGGGCCGTCAAACCATATTTGACGTAGAGTTGTATTCATATGAAGAGTTAAATAGCGTTTTTTTACGTAAACCGATTTAAAAGTAAAAAGCGAAGGTAAGCTTTAGTTTATAACATTAAACATATTTAGTGATCCTTATGATTTATTTTATATTTTCAAAAATTAGGTTAGGAAGCAGGCAGCGATTGCACTTGCCCCAAAAAAAAACACTCGAGGGGTAAGTGCAATCATACTCTTCCTTTTAAAGATGATTGCACTTTCCCAAGAAATACATTTTTATTTTTATTTCAGATTATTAGATATACTTAATGGTACGTAATTATAAGAAAAAGTCGACTCGAGGGTCAGGTTATACAAAGGAATCCCTTGCAATAGCCACACAGCAGATAAAGTGTGGTCTCATGACAACAAGGGGTGCTGCTCGAACTTACAACATACCGTACAGTACCCTGAACTGCTATATTACTGACAGACGAGGAAAAAAGAGCCTTACAGGATGACGACTACAGTCATTGCCCTCCGAAATGGAAACGAAGCTTGCAAATTATTTGAAAATACTTGAAAAGTGGGGGTTCGGCCTGAGTAGGAAGAAAGTGTTTGACACCATTGAAAAATTTGTTACTCAAAATAATTTAAATATTGCATTTAAAAACAATAGACCGGGTGGAGATTGGTTTATAAATTTTAAAAAGCGGCATGGCCTGTCCGTCAAGAAACCTCAAGCTGTTGAGTATAGCCGAAAAAAAATGACTGACCCATTTATTATAAATGAATACTTCACCCTTCTACATAATACATTAACAGAACTAAATTTGTTCGATAAACCGATAAATAATTGCCAGTGGGTTTCGTAAAGGTGGTATTTACCCATTCAACAGAACAGTAATTCCCGAAGACAAATATGATCCTCGTGCTTTAGAACGTTGGCGTTCATCCCAAAATAATCCTGTTGAAGATAGAACGCACAACCAAAGGCCAGATGGACCAGAAGAACAAAATAAATCGTTGGATGACCAAGCTTTGCAAACAGCATCTTCTGGTTCTATAGATAATCAGCCTGATAATGAACCTTCTTGCAGCTACCATTTTGAAGATATCCTTTTGCAGACAATAAAGCAAAACACAAGCATCTCCACAAAACAGCCAAGAAAAAAAGTTGCAGGTGGGGCTGAAGTAATAACTGCTCGAGAAGTTAAGAAAAGAGCAGATATAAATGCGCCTTTAATGAAAAACCGAAAGTCAAAAACTGCAGGAAATAAAAGCTCTAAAACTGAAACTGACACTGACACCGAATCTGACAGTGAACCATCATATATAGATACAGAGGACGATATGGATATGGAAGATTTTTCAGATGGAGAAAGCGAAAGAGACACGTGTCAAATACCATCAGTAGATAAAGATGAAGATGATAGACCTGTCCAGTCAATGTATCAAGATAACGACTTTAAGGACAAAGCCATAAAAGTGGGAGACTACATCATTGCTGAATTCAGGGAAGGGAAGTTTGTAAAAAATTATGTTGGGAAAGTCACTTCTGATCAGTCCAGTGGTTCAGGATATAACTGTACATTTTTAAGAGCAAAGCAAGACAAAGCATTGAAACGCTTTTTCTATTACCCAGATGTCGAGGATACTTCAATTATTCAAAAACATCAAATATTAAAGATTCTACCTGTTCCTGACAACAAAAGAGGTCGTTTTTACTTTCCTATTATTATTACCAATGTTAAGTAGTATTTATTTGTTCAATGAAACACTTTGATGTGTATTTATATTTGTATGTATTTCTTATAATAAATTCACCCCTGTTTCAAGATACATCCAAATAATTTTATCAAATTTTCGTTTTACTTACTGTTTTTGCTGTTTTAACACAACCTTTTGCTCTTTCCCGAATTAAAAAACTAAGCGTTTATGTGGCGATTTCAAGCAATGATTCCACTTTCCCCACATGTCGGGAAAGTGCAATCACCTATAGGTGTTTTAAAAATATTTAGTTTTTATTAAATTATCTCATTTGGTTCCATATAAGTGTTTACAGAATTGAAGCCAGGTAAGCAAAGACGTACACCTACCATTTTGGTGCTTTTGAAATATTTGTGTCTATCTTAAAATAACGCCAAAAGTTTCACTATCCAAAAAAGTGGTCGCACTTGCCCCACTTTACCTTATTGTAATCATTATTCGTTGTGTCTTAGTAAATAAAACTATCTATCTATCTATCAATAAAGTGGTATTGTTATTCCAGAAGACCATACTGTATATACTACAAATGGGGTCGTTCGCTTCTAAAATCAAGCAGGGTATTAATATTAAGGTCGGTCTGCGTCGTAATACGAGGCACGTGATATTCCGTGATATGTCCAATTTGACATTAGCCGAAGAGTCCAAGTACTCTGAGGAGAATTCCAAGTTGACACGTGACAGTTAAAAGGGTTATTTCACAGGTGATATTATGGCGCACGGAGGGGAATGCGTCCATCGTCCAAAACAGTGATTGCCAGGTAAAATAGAACGGTGTCACATCGCTGTTACAATGACTAGTACCTATAGCAGATTTAATACATTTTATTGACATTTTCCCCCAGTTGATCTTTTTATCGTTTTCAAGAATCGCAAGAATTTTATTATTATATTAAATTTATTATTATTGAAAAAACTCTTTCTTCGCGTTGCCTTGGGAGATTATACACGATCAAATTTAAACTATTTAAAACGTTATTTACTATTTGCCCAATAATGTGTGGCAATAAACACTTCGGGTTTTCTCTGTTTAATAATCGACACGCACGCAAAACGAACCGGGGAAGAATGTTACGACACGAAGACACGTCCGATGATAGATAGATTACTCCCACTAGGCGACGCCGACGTTTGAGCGCGCAGTTTTAATTAAATCTTGTAATTGTTTCGAGTGCAGCGACGTACACGGGGTTCCGGGACTCTGCGTCGCTTTAGCGGGAACGCAAAAAAGAATAAACCCGGCCTCGTACTCGAACTGCGTGACTGAGCGGGTCTGTCGTGATTCTGCAAATTTAACGGCTAAGCGCCTCTCGACTCATCGTCTCCTGACAAACGGCCAACTTTACAAATTGCCACGACGTTCTCTGTACACGCTTAAAATTGGCAGAGAACTGTTTCGGAGAGTAGAGTATTTTGCGTTTTAAAATCGTCACGTTCGGATTGTGCATATTTCCCCCCTAGTTACTAAACGAGCACGTACGCTAAGGAACGCTCAACATACGGAATAACTCCGCTATTGACTTTAGAAACCTTAAATGGATAATAAGCTGTAAGAGGTTGTGATGAATTTGCACCCCATCTCAGGTCAAAATACATTACCTCTTATGTAATTCTTTATAATCAGTATTTTACAGTCAATTTAGTACATTTGCAGCTTTTTAAGTAAATTTCTTCAATAAAAAATGTGTTTTCATATTACCCTAACAGCCAGAAATATTACATAGATATTTTTAAAAATATATTTTATAAATATTTTTCGTGAGAGATTTTTGAATATATTTTTCATATTTTTTTTCTAAATATAGATAAAATATTTAATTAAAATATTTATTCCATATTTTAAAATTAATGTAAGCGCTATATTTTTTCTAAAATATTTATATGAAAATTGAGATTTTTTATGCAATCTATTTAATTTGTCAAAATTAACTAAATTTGTTCTTGGCTATTTAGAATGTATAACGTCGATAACGAAAAGTTGAAACATACATAAAGTTGTCTAAAAGGCAAGAACTTGTTTTTTCACACTCACCATACAAGTTAATAATCAATAATTCTGGCATCTTTTAAGGCATATTGAAGGTTTATCAAATTAATCACTATATTTTAATTGAAGTGTTCTAAATAAAAAATAATCGTATTTATTATCATTTTATTTTGAATAAGCCAATAAAAATGAAAAATACTCATTTTTAAGTCTAGCCTTGGCTGGTGCCAGGTACAACCCTATGGCTTTTTTCATATCTTCCGTAGTGGCGTTCTCATGGCGTTTCCTTGTGGCCTCTAAAACAATGCCAATTGTATTAGATCATACCATGAATAAAACATCGTACAACATTATCAACACCTACTAATACATTTGGAGCATTTACAATAATTGGAGTGGTAGCTACATTCTAATACTTACGATACTTATTTTTACATTATTTCATAATGTTTGAAAACATTCTACGTACAAACAATAAAACAACACAACGTATTCTAACCTCTATTTGAGGTTATGACGCTTATCTACCGAGATGAATCTCTTAAGCAAATCAACTAGCAATTTATCTGGTAGATGCAGTACATATATGATGCATAAAATTCCTACAATTATATTATTAAACGATTTCTGTACATAGGGATATTGAGTATTCCAATTATCTTATAAATGCCATGACATGTTCAAAGTTTTGCTTACCTCGTAGTCACCACAAAAACTAAAACACACCCCGCAACAATTAATTACACAGTTAACCCTAATCTGCCCTAATCGTATACTATTAGAAACTATAACATGTAACAGACAAACGAATGAAAACGTTGATGATACGCACGTGCGCGTATGCATTCTATGTACCTAATCCACAAACGCATAAACAATACTAAATCATATAACACCGGCACCGTAATGAATAGAGGTGTTGTGTTGACGTTCGCAACTTACAAATATTACAAATAATATAATACAAAACGCAGATATAGTAATAGAAAAGTTACAGCGCCCAACTTAGATGTTAATTAAATCATATTAGATATATATTATCTAATTTAATCTTTAAACTATCATTTTAAATAGGTACATACCTACTTAATATGTATGCATATTTTACCCATTTTGTATTATTCGTCCTACGCACCAAATGTACAAAAGCAAAAATTAAACCTTTATTTTTTTTATATGAAATAAATATTTACAGAAATACAAAGCAAAATATTCTTGCAGAGTTATGAAAAATATATTGAGAAAACATTTGCAATAAAATATTATTAATGCTACATAACATATATATTTTTTAAATGTTTTCCTAATATATTTTCTATAATATATTTTACGCATTATATATTAATATAACCAATATTCAAGAAAGATTTAATATTTTTTAAATATTTATAAAATATGAAATAAATATAGATGGTCACTGGGGTAATTACACATTTTTTGAAGAAATTCACTTAAAAAATGAAATGCTACAAAGGGCTATAGCCGAATAAGCTAGTAAAATCAGCCTTGTATAGATTTAGCTATTTTTTTTCTGAAATCCTAGATAACATATAAGCTTACGACAAGCTTTTCACTTGCTTAATTTTACATTGTCGACGACAAGCTTGACAGTAAAAGGTTATGACAACGTTATTGTAACATTTACGGTGACAAGCATTCCAGTATGAACCTTTGATCGACATTTTCAATGGGAGTCGTATAAACTAATGATTTAAGTTGACCCCAGAGAAAAAACTCCAAAAAATTTAAGTCTGGAGACCAAGGAGGCCACGGTTGTGGATTTCCCTGTGGATAGCAATGTTTGTATTAATGTCTTCTTCTGCATCGGATGATGGTGAGATTGCTATCCAGAGCCGAAACCATCAGTGACGAACAACATCTTACCAGTGAAAAGATACATTTGGAGGAAGCACTAAAGAAGAATGGTTACACTGACATCGACATAAGGAGAGCCACTAAGAAGAAGACGACACTGGAGAAAACTACAGAACCACGAAGAGGGATGGCGTGTTTACCTTACATAGCAGGAGTCACCGAAAAAGTAGGCCGAATTTTGAAGAAACGTAACGTACAAGTACGCTTCGGGACTGCAACGTCGATCCAGCAGTATCTACCGACCGCAAAGGATAAGATACCCAAGGGGCGCACAGAAGGTATCTACAAGATAACATGCCAATGCGGACAGTGCTACGTCGGACAAACAGGAAGAGCCATCGACATAAGAATAAAAGAACACGAGAGGGACGCAAGATTAAGAAGGACCGAGCAATCAGCGGTGGCAGAACACATACACGACACCGGACACAAAATGGATTTCAAGAACGTAAAAGTAATAACTACCACCAAGAACTACGGGAAAAGACTCATCAGGGAAGCCATAGAAATAGAAAAGAATAAAACCGTTAACAGAGAAGAAGGGTACCACATTAGCAACACGTGGAAGAGCCTACTACGAACCGTCACGGTCAATGGAGCGGAAACTACACGGTTGGATGCACCAGGGGCGTATATAAGAAGAATGTCGGACCATGGAGAATCAGTTCAGTTATCCTGAAGAAGCTGTCAGTATGAACAGCGAAACGTCGAGCGAAAGTTTGACACACGGCGAAACCCGCAAGAAGCTGTTAGTTATAGTTACACCGGCCGTGAAAGCCTACGCAGTGTTAAACATTCAATAACTTTAAAACCAAACCGTTTTGGACATATACTCATATAAACTTTTATGGTCAAAATAACCTCAGGAATCAGCTCTTAAAATTTGTCGCATATATTGAGAATCACCTTGTATATTCTAGCACTCGTCTTCTCGACAAAATTGATTATCAAGTGTGCAAATGGCATATCAGCGCTGACCTCAAAGTTGTAGCAATTCTACTCGGTTTACAACTGGGGTACACAAAGCACTGCTGTTTCCTTTGTGAGTGGGACAGTCGATTGAGAAATTTCCACTACGTTGTTAAAGATTGGCCAGTCAGGGCTCAATATATTCCTGAACAAAAGAATATATTTCATAAGGCACAAGTGGAATCTGATAAAATATTTCTACCGGCATTCCATATCAAATTAGGTTTGGTCCAGTTACCAACCATTACTGGGTTGGACACTCTGAAAACGCATCTATACAACACAGGCCGTGTAAACGAACCGTGGTGTAGAAGATGCGAACTACAGGAGGAAACGAGTTTACATATAATCTGCACATGTGAGGAACTGAAGATACTCAGGCAGAAATATTTCGGGAGAGATCTATTGGAGCCCTCGAAGGTCCTCAAGTTCCCACTGGGCAAGATACTGGACTTTATAGAGAACACCAAGCTGCTCGAGTGGAAATAAGAGAATCAATAGCGATGGTACAATGAGCACCAAGCTCAAGTGCCCGGACATCAAGTGCCCACCCTAACTTGAATGAATGAATGAATGAATAGGTTTGATGAAGAATTTCGTCAAAACAATGAATAAGGTTGGTCGTGGATTCCAATACCTTCAACATAAATTCCCCAATATTTCAAATGCAAAACTTAAAGAGGGAATTATTGTAGGATCCCAAATTAAACGTCTACAGCAAGATGCACAATTTAAAGAAACCTTAAATGACTTGGAACGTGGCTACTTGGAATGCTTTTAAAAGGGTGACTCAATTTTTTCTAGGAAACACAAAATCTGACAATTACACAGCAATTGTTAATGAACTTCTTAGAAGTTACCATGAACTGGGCTCTAACATGAGCCTTAAAATATTTTTTTTTTACATTCGCACCTGGATTTGCTACTGATAGTGATTATCGACTGAAATCAGCCACGTATGAAAACTAATATTTTTTTTATCTATTTGATAACCTTCATTGTCATAAACTCGTGGTTATGTAATTCCCTATCTCATATGGAAGATTTTGTGAACAGTTGTGTAATGAGACGAGAATGACTAGAAGACCAGATGTTCGACTAAGATACATTGTAAATTAGTTGAAACTAATCTGGTGTGCTGTTCAAAATTTTCGTAGTAACCATGTGTGTCGAGCAAGTTAATTAGTTTGCGCCTCGTGCCCACATTGCAACTGTAAAGAACCTATTGTACTCCCGATCCTAATTAAATATCAAAAGTAATTATTATCCCCAAAAATACGAATCGATTTGTTCATCTGCCGCGCGTACATCCGCGAACTGTTTTGCGAAATTTCTGCCCGTAATAGCAATCTCTTTTTCTAATAGAAACTCATGCGACTCGTAAATCCATGGAGCATGCAATATATCTGGAGATAATTGCTCGAGAAGCCATTAAGTTAGTTGTTTAATTAACCTACAACTCGCGCAGCTAATTTATCCACCTGTGTGTGTTGTGTGCATTCCATTAAACCGTGCCTCATCGTTTATATATTCCATGTCACCATCCTTTTCATGAGGCGACTCACTCGAGTGCCTCTGCTAACTTTTCCTTCTAGACACATCCGCAATTATAATCGAAGAATGCTCATTTCGCATCTCTAATAACATATTAATTTGCACTTTTTAAAAAGGAGGTTGCGCGGATATTCCTCGACGCTGTGTGCTATTCAATTGCTGTTGATTCTCTTTGCGTATCCCTCGCGTTATATAATTCCCGCTTTATACCTACAGGAACGCCTGGCTTGCTTGTGTTCAGCGTTAGTGGCGTGCTTACGAAATACGGCAAATACGGTGCCTCCTTCTGTACGGTTAGGTGAGATGAAGCAATGCGTCTTGTTGAGGGGGGTTGTTTCATTTCGGTGAGGGTAATTGGTATAGTCTGAACATTACTCACTTTCTTGTAATTACCCTCGAGCCGTCAAAGCGACTTGTCTTCGCCTGCAAAGGGCTCTCAGCCCGGGGACATTCTAAAACTGCTCCTGTTTTCTTGAGTAAACACCCCCTTATATCTTTGGGTCGCCTGACTTTGATTATCCTGGCTTTTATATTGCGATAACACAACAAATCTGGTAATTACATAAATACGAATGTGTGTATTTTATCGTTGTTTGCACACACTGAGAAAATGATCTTCCTCGTTAATAAATACGCATTGATCCAAATATATATATGATTATATAATTATCCTTAACGTCAACCCGGAGCACAAGTGTAGTGCAACAAAATTGCATCTAAGGTATGAGTCATTCAACTAACTCCCCCCAAAATAATGTAATAAACATTTTTCAAAACAGTATATTTCTGATAACTAGGGACCGGATTATATGCAAAGAAAAATTGGAATATATGCGCATATATATGCATCGAATTTTGAGAAAATATGCATAAACCTGGGGCATATATGCAAAAAAATTGCGACAATATCCAAAATTTTTACATAAAATAAATAAGAGCAGAAATTTAAACATTAACTTTATTGCACAACATTTTTTCACAAACAATTTATAATTATTTGTTTTTCAAAATTGTGTAAAAGAAAGTTTTCTCTTCTAATAGAATACATATGTTTCGAAATAGAAAAGCATCTTTCAACATCCACAGATGTAATTGGTGCATTTTTTAACTTTGCAATACATTCTAAACTAAAATTAAAGTCGAAATCGTTTACTGTTTCACCTTCCAAAATTTTCTTAACTTTCTTCAATTTCAAATACCCCGCATTTTTATTTATCACTTTTTTAAATTTATCGTATATAGAATTACTTATTGTACCCTTAACCTTCTTACATAGCATATCAAATTCGTCTACTATTTCGACTGATTTCGAGAGCTACATCCCTTGCGTTTCTATTTTACGAATGGAACTTGAAACAAAGCTATAATTTGACATAATATACAAAAGGTTTTGTAGCAATTCTGTTGATGTTACTATCCTTTTACAGTTTTCTAGAGCAATGCAGTCAACAGTGATTTCAAGAATTACATTTTTTATTCCTTCAAAATTATCGGCGAAAAAAATTGCCGCCTCTAACCATGTACCCCATCTCGTAATAATCGGTTCAGGAGGCAACTTAACACCTGGAAGTCGCTCCTTATAAAATTGGATTCGTAAAGGTGCTTTTAAAAATACTTTTTTCTATTTTGCGTTCATAAAAACGCAATTGTAACACGCTTTTGCGTATCGAAAAGTGCTTCATTGTGATACGCCCTTTTTTCATTTCTATAGGTTGGCTGTATTGAATACATTATGACAGAAAGCAAAATTGACGTTTAATGCATGTAAATTGTAAATACTTTAATCAAAAATTCTATACAAATTTAGTTTACATTGTTATTGTTATGAAACGTGGAATTACTGTATACATTTACACTGACGGAACAAGTATCTTGAGCATGTATTGTTATGCCAGGCAAATTCTTCGTAACAAAGTTTTGCTGAGTTATGTTATTGGCTTTAATGGTAGACTCTTGTGATTGAGAATCATTCGATGATATAACTCTAGAATGACCAGATGTACTTGGCCCTGATAAGTTGTGCGCTACAGCCACTTTACTTTTCATAGATGTTTCGATGTAACCCTCAGCTACCGCAGATGACTTCCATCCACCATGACGTTTTATAGTCAGCAAATCACTGCCTGCGTCTGCTAAGTGTGTAGCACTAGAACGTCTGAAGCAATGTCCAGTATAAAGCTCTGAATTGGGCAATTTTAGAAAATCAGCTATTAATTTAGGCATTTTGCCAATCGTATTAATTCCAATCGGGCACGATATACAATAACCATTGCGATATGTAAGGAAGAATCTTGAATGATTAATATTTTTTGGTCGCAGGGCGACATATTTTTTAATTAAAGTAATCCATCTTTCATCCGTAATTGCAAAAACTCTTACGATATTATTTTTTGTTTTAGGTACTGTCACCAAAATAATATCACTCTTAAATTCTAAATCATGTATGGACATATTTGTTAATTCATCTCGTCTACAGGCACCTGTGTAACCCATTATTAAAACGATCTAAAATTAAATCCATTACATAAAAAATTACATTTTGCAAATAATATCGTACTTTTATTGCTAAATACAATGCGTCAGAACCTTCTTCTATAAATTTATTAATATCTTCAATGCATAAAATTTTAGATTTCTTAGCCTCGTATCCCTCAGAGAATCGTTTTAAATAGGCTTGTAATTTAATATATTTTGATATGTCTGTATTTTTCTAAATGGAAAAGCAGAACGAAGCATGGAATACATAGACCATAAGGTAGAAGTTCTTATTTTTACCTTGTAATTCAAAATATACCAATAAAATGTTTTCAGATATTGTGTTGACATTATTCTGTACAGCCCATAGTTCAAATTGATGGTAGCATTTTTCATATACTGCTTTTGATTTTTTTTTCGGTAATAAATTTATGACGGCGTTATCCGCAATTTCACGCAGTTGTGGTGGCGTACAAGATAAATTTGTCTCAGTATCACTCATTTTTTACAGTTTACAGAGACTATATTATGAAATATATTGTTTAAACAATTTAAATAGCCGAATTTGAATTTTGAATTCGTCAAATGTCAATCGTATGTCAATGTGACCAACTTCATATAAAAATAAAACTCAACATTTTTAATGAGATTTTTATTAAGTATTTATTATCAATTTATAATGCAAAATAGAAAAAATAGTATAAAGGACTCGTTTCATAAGGCTTTTTGTCGCACTCGTTCATTAGAAAACTCGCCTGCGGCTCGTTTTCTAAACTTGAACTCGTGCGACAAAATCATGCCTTATGAAACTCGTACTTTAATATACTATTTTGACATTGCTAATTAAATCATTAATCAAAGAGAATTGATTCCTAATGTCTTCGCCTACACGATTGAACCCATGAGCTAAACAAGTGATATGAAATAATGTTACTACAAAAAAATTTTAAATTTTGCGCGGCTTTTATCATGTATGGTGCAGCGTTGGACAACATTAGTAAAATTTTTTCACAATGTATACTTCCAGGTAAAAAGAAATTTGATAAACCTTCTTGAACGAATTGGGCAATTGTCACATTATTTGTTTTTTGAAGTTCTTTACAATAAATTAAATATGATTTACCTACAGTATCTTCATGAAGAATTCCTATTAACAAATGGGCAATATAACGGCCGCACTTATCCGTACTTTCATCTACCATGATATAAATAAAATTATTCCCTACCAATTGTTAAATTTCTGCTATTGTTTGCTGGTAACAAGATGTGATATAATTTTTTCGTAAGGTACTTTCGTCAGGTATATTATGTTTGCAATATTTTTGCAGAAATGATTTCAAATTAACATTGTTTAATCTTGCTAATGGTATGTTAGACGAAATTAATGCGTTACACAGATCCGTATTATATTCTTCTTGTTCTGAGTTTCGTGAAGTTGATGCTACACATTGACGTATAGATTGCTGCACACATGCGGATCGCTTTAGTTTTTCACATTTTCCAATATGTGATGGAATTTTAGCGTGTTGATCAATCAGGTATTTTCTCCTAGAAGACACCTACAACAACAATTGTCATTTTATATCAAAAGTTAAAGAATTTAAAAACAATTGTAAAGCTTTTAGTAAAATTAAACTTACCAGCTTACTGCAGGCTCGACAAAATATTTTGTCGCCATTCTTTACCAGTTCAGGATATGGCTTAATCCATAAAGAAATTTTGTTCGCTATACTCATTGTATGTACGCACAGTATTTAAAAACGTAACACAATTACATGCTGTTTCGCTCAAAGATATTCAATTAATGAATAGTTTATTTAGGAATAAATAATAATAAAACGTATTTACCACATCCCTGCTGCTAGACGAAATTAAACACGTGCAGTTCTTGGAAAAAAGTATTAGAGAAACCAATGTAAAAGATTTATCGTTCTGAGAATTGTCGGTTGTCGATCTACATTAGGAATTACTAGGAATTTTTACTAATAGGAAGGATAAGAAAACGCTTAAATATGCAATATATGCAACTTTTGTAAAAATATGCATAGAAATGCCTAAATATGCAATATATGCAATCACTAATTAGCGCTAATCAACTTCAATTAGTGTAATACGTCTACATATAGACTATAATTAAAGATATGCAAAAAATAAAATATATGCACTTTGCATATAATCCGGTTTCTACTGATAACTAAAGCAAGGAGGTCTCCGTTCCGAACGAACATACGCACATACGGGTGTTGATAGAAAGGCACCCGATTGCCTGTATAAATCCTCTAGTAGTTTTGACCGAGTAAGAAAACACACCCCTGTATAAAAACTATATGCGCCCGTAAATCACGTGGAATATTTCAATGCACAGTGATGACGCGTATATACATAACTTGTTTGTTCGACACGAACCACAACGCAGCTGTGTTTTCGCAATATTCCAGGCATTGGTGGCGTCTTAGATGTAGCTGTTTATTTATATTTCTGCAGCACTCAAATATCTCCGCTCAGCTTTGATTGAAAAGTAAGAATTGCTAAAATAATTTACATTTTGAATACGTTTTAAGCACTGTAACAAGATAAAATATATAATTGTATTACTTATTTAAATAGGTAATAGTGACATTTTCTTTCTTTCTTGTATTTTATTAAAAAAAAAAGATAAAACAAGCAGGATAAAGAGTCACTAACTATTTAAAATAATAAAACAAAAACTTGGTAAGTCTTTTTATCATTGATTAGAAATAATTTACATATTATTAATATCAAAACATTATAATTTTCCACAACAATACGTTTGAAAATGATGATAAGTTTGTTATTTATATCTAGCGGCACGTTAAATTTAACCGATTATCAAAAAAAAATGTATTAAATCTTAATAAATCCAGCCAACGCCCCTACCTCAATAAGACTTCTATTCAAAATATTCATGCAACTAGGCCAAAAACAGGGGAAGCTCTTTTCACTAAATTATGTTAATTATGTTACCTTTCATTGTAATTTAATAAGTTTTTAAAATTTGTAACCACATAATACTTTCTAGATTTTCCTTTGTAAATATGAAGTTCTCTTGTTGAAAAAATATTTTGATCGCTTCAAAGAGAGCGATAAAGTAAAAGTTACTACTATTTAATTCAAATAAACTTTCTTTATGTGAAAAATTTCTTTCAAAGACATCTATTTCTTTGCGAAAAAGAAATTTTTTCGTAGTGTACAATCTATTCAACTCCTTAGAAATGATTTAAAATTTGTGAATAGGGCATTTCCTTGAGGTTTTAACAATAAAACAGTCACTCGATGTGGAAAAATAATGTACATATAATTGGTTTGTAGTTGGTGTAGCTAGATATGATTTAGTTCTGGACCAAATTTTCTGCATGGCCATAACACATAATAATCAAAAGTCGAAGTTACAATGCAATAAATAATTATCTTGTTGCAATTATTCTAGTTATTCCACTCGCATCGAGTTATGTCATACGACGACCAGAACACGCTATGAGCAAGGGAATCCGCTGTTTACAATACGTAATTTACTAGTAATAAAATTGTTTTAATGAGTACATCGGCGTAATAGGAATAACTGTAAAAATGTAAAACGCTAGTGCGTACGTGATTGTCTAGCGGAATAAGGACGGACGCCGTAGCGACAATCGCATAGATAAAGACGGGTAACCGTGGAGTCCCTAACCTAACCACCTCTAAAGGTGCAACGGGTTCACCTTCCATAGGTTGTCATTTGAGGATCGTGATGTTCGGACGGCTACTATACGAAGCGTGATCGACGAAGTAATAACGTCATAGTTACACCAAATTACATGTCTCCTGAAAATCTCATTTCAGC
The DNA here is from genome assembly GCA_004143645.1 of Protaetia brevitarsis. NCBI lineage: Eukaryota > Metazoa > Arthropoda > Insecta > Coleoptera > Scarabaeidae > Protaetia > Protaetia brevitarsis. The sequence goes on from RXPK01001152.1 coordinate 27,608, forward strand.
TTGTGGTTTGCAATAACATTCGGGTTGCAATTAAATTAGCTTTATCCGATGTTTCTTTAAAGTGGTATCATACGCAATTCCTTCGTCATACATCAAACGTCCTCATAGAACACCTACTTCCAACCATGATATGGTATGCTGTTGCGCATTTAGCTGTGAAGTATTAATTTTATATTTTTTTTTTTTCATATACATATCGTTCTGTTATACAGGATGATTCTCAATATATGCGACAAACTTTAAGCACTGATTCCTGGGGTTACTTTGATCATAAAAGTTCATAAGAACACATGTCCAAAATCGCTTAATTCTAAAGGTGTACAATGTTTAAAAGTAAGTTAACATAATTAATGCTTTTATTATAAATTAACAAAGTAATTAGTAAAACAAAATTAACTTATACTAACTGTTGAAAATGACCGCCCCCAACTGCAATACAAGCTTCTATCCTCCGTCGTATTGACTGGCTAGTCCGTTCTAAAATACCAGGGGTATTCCGAATTGTTTGAAAAGCTGCGATAATACGATTTCTCAGTTCATCGACATTTTCAATGGGAGTCGTATAAACTAATGATTTAAGATGACCCCAGAGAAAAAAGTCCAAGGAACTTAAGTCTGGAGACCGAGGAGGCCACGGTTGTGGACCTCCCCGTCCTATCCACCGATCTGGATACGTATTGTGCAAAAACTCGCGAGAAACTAAATTAAAATGCGCTGGAGCACCGTCATGCATAAAATACATTTGTAATCTTAATTACAACGGAACTTTTTCCAGCAGTAGGGGTAGCTCCTCTTCAAGAAAATCGCGATATACCTCGCCATTTAACCGCATCGGTAAAAAATGTGGACCTATCAAGTGATCTCCAACAATATCGGCCCATACATTGACAGAGAATTCATGTTGATGACGGGCATTCACTAGTTCGAGCGGATTTTCTTCGGCCCATATGTGATTATTATGAAAATTAATAATCGCGTTTCTAGACGAAGTAGCCTCGTCGGTGAAGAAGAATATTTGAGTCAAAAAGTCAGGATTTTGTGTTGCATCCATTGACAAAAAGCCACTCATTGCGGAAAATCTGCTGGCAAAAGTGCCTGCACCCGTTGAATGTGATATGGATACAACAGTTGATCTTTCAATATTCTCCAAACTGTGACCTGACTAATGTTTAAAGCAAACGCAATTTTTCTGGTGCTTGTAGTAGGATGTTCCTCAATTTCATTTAGTACCATTTCTTCAACTTGTGGAGTTCTCATTGTAGATGGGTGCCCGTTATCAGTTATCCGTTTTTTAAAATTTCCCGTTTCACTAAGACGTTGGTGAAGACGGGCAAATATTGAATGATGCGGGATGATACGGTTCGGGTATCGTTCTTCATAAAGACGTCTAGCAGCACGCGAATTTCCATTGGCAAGACCGTAAACGAAATGCATATCACACATCTCAGGATTCGTGTAATTCATTTTAGAAAACAGAAACTGGCAATAAACTGATTGAATACTCTGACAACTATTGACAAATATTGAAATGACAAATAAACAATTCCCTCTCAACACAATAGTTTTTGAAGAACCAACTGTGATATTATATCGTGTTAGTCATAGTTCATAACTTATTATTAAACATTCAATAACTGTAAAATCAAACCGTTTTGGACATATACTCATGAACTTTTAGGATGAAAATAACCTCAGGAATCAGCTTTTAAAGTTTGTCGCATATATTGAGAATCACGCTGTATACAGGTGGTACAATAGAGTGACAAACTACTATACTGAGATCGAGAATGATTGCCCGGATCCTACACGACTTTTCGCGATGCACAAATCAATATTTTCATCCAATCATTGTAATGAAATTAGTAATACAGCGTTTCCTCAAATTCTGCTGTCAAAATTGACATATGTTCTAAATATCCGTGCGTTTCGTGTTTGAATTTTGCTTATTTAGTCATTCCGTATTATAGTTTGTTAATTTTCACATACAGTCTTTCTCAAGACTACGCCTTCATTTCGCATTGAGAGCGTAACGTGTTTTTTTTTTGGGAAAATGCCGTTTACACTGAACTAAGATAAATTTATTTTGGAGGCCTACTTTCGAAATGGTGAGCGAGAAGGTGATGGGCAGTGGAGATGCTCAGCTGTACTTTGTGCTGAAGAATTTATAAATCAATTTGCCGAAGTGCAAATTGATAATGAAACTCTCCTTCGACACATCAATCGGGTTGTCCATCGCCTCAGAGGAACTGGAATGGTTTTGAAGGGAAAGTCACCAGGTCGCCCATCAGTTCTTAACGAAAATGTGGTGGAAGGCGGAACTTTTTCCAGCAGTAGGGGTAGCTCCTCTTCAAGAAAATCGCGATATACCTCGCCATTTAACCGCATCGGTAAAAAATGTGGATCTATCAAGTGATCTCCAACAATATTGGCCCACACATTGACAGAGAATTCATGTTGATGACGGGCATTCACTAGTTCGAGCGGATTTTCTTCGGCCCATATGTGATTATTATGAAAATTAATAATCGCGTTTCTAGAGAAAGTAGCCTCGTCGTGAAGAATATTTGAGCCAAACAGTCAGAATTTTGTGCGATTTTGTGTTGCATCCATTGACAAAAAGCCACTCTTTGCGGAAAATCTGCCGGCAAAAGTGCCTACACCCGTTGAATGTGATATGGATACAACAGTAGGTTGATCTTTCAATATTCTCTAAACTGTGGCCTGACTAATATTTAAAGCAAACGCAATTTTTCTGGTGCTTGTAGTAGGATGGTCCTCAATTTCATTTAGTACCATTTCTTCAACTTGTGGAGTTCTCACTGTAGATGGGTGCCCGTTATCAGTCGTCCGTTTTTTAAAGTTTCCCGCAAATATTGAATGATGCGGGATGATACGGTTCGGGTATCGTTCTTCATAAAGACGTCTAGCAGCACGCGAATTTCCATTGGCAAGACCGTAAACGAAATGCATATCACACATCTCAGCATTCGTGTAATTCATTTTAGAAAACAGAAACTGGCAATAAACTGAATGAATGCTCTGACAACTATTGACAAATATTGAAATGACAAATAAACAATTCTCTCTCAACACAATAGTTTTTGAAGAACCAACTGTGATATTATATGGTGTTAGTCATAGTTCATAACTTATTATTAAACATTCAATAACTTTAAAATCAAACCGTTTTGGACATATACTCATATGAACTTTTATGATGAAAATAACCTCAGGAATCAGATTTTAAAGTTTGTCGCATATATTGAGGAATCAGCCTGTATACAGGTGGTACAATAGAGTGACAAACTACTATACTGAGATCGAGAATGATTGCCCTGATGCTACACTACTTTCCGCGATGCACAAATCAATATTTTCATCCAATCATTGTAATGAAATTAGTAATACAGCGTTTCCTCAAATTTTGCTGTCAAAATTGACATATGTTCTACATAGCCGTGCCTTTCGTATCTGAATTTTGCTTATTTAGTCGTTCCGTATTATTGTTTGTTAATTTTCACATACAGTCTTTCTCAAGACTACTACACTACTACACTGGACCAAGATAATTTATTTTGGAGACGTACTTTCGAAATGGTGAGCGAGGAGGTGATGGCCAGTGGAGATATTCAGCTGTACTTTGTGCTGAAGAATTTACAAATCAATTTGTCAAAGTGCAAATTGATAATGAAACTCTCCTTCGACACATCAATTGTGAAAGTGTTTTGAAGGGAAAGTCACCAGGTCGCCCATCAGTTCTAACCGAAAATGTGGTGGAAGACGTACGTGTTCATTTAGATCACAGCCCTGGGAACGGCAATTTGTACAACAAACTGGTAGAAATACACATCCCAAACGGTGTTATAAAAAGTAATGTGAATTTTTTTGCAGGTTTATCTTATGGATCAGCTTAGAAAGCTGTAAAACGGAAGCTTCATTATCATCCATATAAAATTTCTATCGTGCAGCAATTACTGCCACTAGATTTCGAAAAACGTATGGAATATTGCCATTGGCTTAATGCAAATCTAAGGAATGATGATGTTTTAAATCTTACTTTTTTCTCTGGCGAAGCCACTTCTTTAACAGGTGATGTCAATTCTCAAAATATTAGGATTTGGTCCGCACAGAATCCTCATTTTATTCGGGAAACGGAATTGCATCCTGTAAAAATAGGGATATAGGTTGCAATGTCCAGGAGAGGTATAATAGGACCGATATTCTTCGAGGATACAATAACAGCAGACAGATATAAACTTATATTACATGAATTTGTGGAACAATTATTTGATGATGAATTACAGATAGATTATTTTCAAAATGAAAATGCTACTGCACATTCAGCAAGAGAAACAAGGGAGTATTTGCAGGAATTTTTTGATAACAGAGTTATTGGTTTTGAACGTTGGCCACCTAGATCACCCGATCTTACACCGCTTGACTTTTTTTATTTGGTCATCTAAAAAATTAAATTTATCGGAACCGCTTACATAATATGGATCAATTAAAAGAAGCAATAAGAAATGAAATAGCGAATATTACAAATGAGCAATTAATAAATGTTTCTGAAACATGAAGAAGAGGGTAGATACTTCCATAAATAATGGTGGTTCTCACTTTGAACACAGCATGTAAGCAGTGCAAGTATGTTAAAGAAACATGTTCCAATTTTTAATTTATATTATATTTTTGTTGTAGAGCGTATGGCTATGAAAAGCATCCATCCATTATTGTCCATTCAGTACCTCGTATAAATTATGAAGAATGTCTGATATAAGTTAAGATATGACATAAGTGTATATTTTTACAATATATATTGTTTAAACTTTCTATACCTTTAATTAAACTTAGTAGTATTTGTGTCAAGTTGAACAAATTATTGCTTCTAAGGTGTAACACTTCTAAATTGAAATTTTGTCGCATAAGATTTTTTTTACAAGATTGTAAAGCTATAATGCTCAAGCAAATGGACATATAACACTACACATATTAAAAACACATATTTTAAATAAAAATAATGAATCGATATTAAGATGTCAAGTGTTTTGTCAATTCCCAAAATTTGTAGGTGCATATTAATCAATTAAAGTGTTTTTTTACCCATTAAACGGAACGAAAACGTATAAATACATACGAAACAGCGCAGGGAATATCACCAATTGCACCACATCCGCAAATAATTCTATCTTACGGCCATTCCAGACCGTTCTTACTACCTGTCCGTTCGCTATGCCATAGATATACTTCAGCGGTGACTACCAGTGTACTCAAGAGTGCCACAGTGATCAGAATGATGGAATCTTTTAACCGCTAAACTGGCGACTTGGGGAAAATAGCCATGATTGAGGACAAGTCCCTATTCGCGCCAGCTTCGGCCTTAGTATATTTCACCATAAGGGCCACCAGGCACATTTAGGAGCTTGGGTACATTGTACCGGCTTTTTATCGGCATTTAAATAAGACAAGTTCGGGAGTTGTGCGTGTCGCAACGTTTAGCTGGTATTAGAAAATACTTAAGACGCACTTCACTCCCCCAGAGCAGTTGGGGAAGGTTTCTCTGTTTTATTAATTTATTTGCGTAGGTATAAATATTCTTTCTGTATCGGTAATATATTTTATTTATTACGATTTTAAATTAAAGTTTGTGTTAGATAATCTATAATTATATTGTAATATCATTCGTGCAATAACAAAAAATTGTTTTAATTAGTAATCTAATTTCCAGCTGAATATAATCACGCAGAGCTCAGTTGATGGAGATTCAGTAATAATTAATGCAGTTTTAATCTTGCACTAATCTGTGATAGCAAATTAATTTTAACAATCTTTCATGTAAGATAAGGCGAGTTATTTTAATAGTATTCAGTTGTAACAGCATCCATTATAGGTTTAATATAATAAAATCTGTTTCCTGTCCGAGCAAGCTTTGTTTGCCGTATTTTGTGCAATATCAAAGGTAATTATTAGTATAATAATGAAATTGTATAATCCTACAATATCAGAAAATAATTTACCATGTAATTAACCCTCATTTACCAAATGTTCCTTGCATCAGAATATAATACAGATTTTATTTATGTTCCGATAGATTCTTGCACTTTGGATGAACTTCCATGTGATGCAATGAATGTAAATGTCACATTACCATAATTTGAGTTCACTTTGCTCTTACAATAACAATCAGGCCGTTTGTGCCTCATCTTTCCACATTCATAACATTAGAAACCAGGTTTAAAAAAAACAACTTTTTTTTGGTTTAAACCAACTACTTTAATGTTGTTATTCTGTTATTTTTATTACACAAGTACAAATACTCGCAAAAGAGTTTCTGACCGTGTGATATACAATGTGTATTGGGCCGACAAATCTCAATTTTGAATTGAAAATAGAAAAGAAATTTTGTCACTAAAGAGTTGACAGTATTTATTATAAACTTATAGGCACTTTTGGAGAGGGTTTAGAAATTTTTACGGATGGGTCGAAGGGTGTGAGGGTGGTACAAGGGCGGCTTTTGTTGTTTATAATAGGGATACTGAAATACATAATCAAAAGTTTAAATTAGGGGATCATTGCAATATTTTTCCGGCAGAATTAGTTGCAATAAATTAGGCAGTAGTTTATAGCAGTTTATAGCAAATGGGAATTTATACGGGACGTGAGAATTATAAAAGATAGCTCATCTGTATTAGAGGCGTTAGGGCATTTAAAAAATATGACTAATTTGTTATTAAATACTTGGGATATGTTGTGTGAGGGGGATATAAAACTTTTTTGGACTAGGGCTCACGTAGATACAATCGGTAATGAGAGGGCGGATCAATTAGCGAAAAGAGTTGGGTCTACACACAAAAAAAATACTCAAATGAATATAAATTCATCACATTGAATATGTATAACATAACTTCCTATATAAGCAAGAAGATGATGTATTTATATTGAGAATACAATTTGTTCAGTTTTCCAAACCCGTAAATTTGTTAGACGAAATAATTCTTTAGTTCAAGTGTAATCCATATACTAAAATCATTATGAACATATAATATTTTCGCCACCAAAAATAATTGTTTTAGATTTGAGTAAATAGATTTTCTCAACTGGAAACTATCAAATTTATGCCTTAATAATTTATGTACATTTGATAGAAGTATATAAAAGTATTATTTGAAGTATTGCTATTATTTGCTTCCACAATATAATATATATATTGAACTGATAATACTTACCTGCTTAATCTAAGCATTTCTACTATTCAAGGGTAATAATTATCTACTAAGTTTGCGTTTGTAACACCAAAAAAAATCGGTAGGGAAAAATTAATAAATAAAGAAATATTATGTAATTAAATAAATTTACTGTCATACTTTATAGTTTTACAATGTTTGGGAGAAGGTAGCGTATCGGAGTACTCCAGGAGTGCGCACGGGATATTGATGCGTAGAAACAGATAGATGTTATGCGTATCCGGGATAATTCCTACTCAATGCCTAGGGCTGGTATCTAGTCGGCGTTAGTTTTTGATATAATTTCAATCAGTATAATAATTTGCTGGTATTACCTACTGAAAACTAATAACTAGTAAATACCTACATACGTTTGTTAATGTACACACCTACCATGTTCATATATTATCGACACAATGGCGCTGACTCTAAGTATTATTTCTAAGTTTTTTAAGCCAGTAATCCTTTAATATTAGATAACACGTGCGTACTTACCTTCGAATATATTAATGGTAGCATCTGTGCATCAGCCTGATTCCACCCCATTCTATAAGTAGTTGTGAAACGGCTGGGGCATCCATTTAGATTTACTTACACTCACAACCAACAACACTGTTTGCTGGTCAATCAAAAAGTGACGCCAAGTAAAGCGTAAACTAAACCCCCCTTAAAAAAGAGGGAACCAATGACAGATAAGTTTTAGTGAAATAAATGGTGAGGTAAAATTCGTTTCAAATGTTTCAGTATTATGGTAATTTCAATTTGATATTTCATCTTTTCAGTACAAAACATTTAATAATTTTATATAGTAATTCATTATACCAAACGTATAAGGGATTTTATTTTGAATCTACAGACACTTTCTCACTATGATTGCATCGATTTATTCCTTACAACAATAACAATGTTCATTTGGAGGAAGTATACTTCAATGCAAATATTTATACTATTTGTTCTAAGAGTATATATTGTGTTTTCAGAGAATTTACTTACTTATGTTCTAACCTAAGATGTAGTTCATTTAAATATATATTAAGTTTAGATTTTTGAATAAATAAAAATATTCAGATGGATAATAGATTTTTTTGTGTGTAGGGATTATTGATTTGGGCTAATTTTCGATTAGTGTATTAAAAAAAACGTTTAGGGTAAACTTGATTTTTTGTTATATTATTTTTCTTTGATTCTCAATATATGCGACAAACTTTAAGGGCTGATTCCTGAGGTTGTTTTGATCATAAAAGTTCATATGAGTATATGTCCAAAACGGTTTGGTTTTAACGTTATTGAATGTTTAATAATAAATTATGAACTATGACTAACACGATATAAATCACAGTTGGTTCTTCAAAAACTATTGTGTTGAGAGGGAATTCTTCATTTGTCATTTCAATATTTGTCAATAGTTGTCAGAGTATTGCATTCAGTTTTTGCCAGTTTCTGTTTTCTAAAATGAATTACACGAATGCTGAGATGTGTGATATGCACTTCGTTTACGGTCTTGCAATGGAAATTCGCGTGCTGCTAGACGTCTTTATGAAGAACGATACCCGAACCGTATCATCCCGCATATTCGATATTTGCCCATCTTCACCAACGTCTTAATGAAACGGGAAATTTTAAAAAACGGACGACTGATAACGGGCACCCATCTACAGTGAGAACTCCACAAGTTGAAGAAAATGGTACTAAATGAAATTGAGGAACATCCTACTACAAGCACCAGAACAATTGCGCTTGCTTAAAACATTAGTCAGGCACAGTTGGAGAATATTGAAAGATCAACTGTTGTATCCATATCACATTCAACGGGTGCAGGCACTTTTGCCGGCAGATTTTCCGCAAAGAGTGGCTTTTTGTCAATGGATGCTAACACAAAAATCGCACAAATCCTGACTATTTGCTCAAATATTCTTCACCGACGAGGCTACTTTCTCTAGAAACGCGATTATTCATTTTCATAATAATCACATATGGGCCGAAGAAAATCCGCACGAACTAGTGAATGCCCGTCATCAACATCAATTTTCTGTCAATGTGTGGGACCGGAATTGTTGGAGATCACTTGATAGGTCCACATTTTTTACCGATGCGGTTAAATGGCGAGGTATACCGCAATTTTCTTGAAGAGGAGCTACCCCTACTGCTGGAAAGAGTTCCGTTGCACTTAAGATTACATAAATGTATTTTATGCATGACGGTGCTCCAGCGCATTTTTAGTTTAGTTGCTCGCGAGTTTTTGACAATACGTCTCAGATCGGTGGATAGGACGGAAGTCCACAACCTCCTCGGTCTCTCAGACTTAAATTCTTTGGACTTTTTCTCTGGGGTCACCTTAAATCATTAGTTTATACCACTCCCATTGAAAATGTCGATGAACTGAGAAATCGTATTATCAGCTTTCAAACAATTCGAATTTCCCCTGGTATTTTAAAGGCCTCGCCAGTCATACGACGGAGATAGAAGCTGTATTGTAAGTTGGGGCGGTCATTTCAACAGTTAGTATAAGTTAATTTTGTTTACTAATTTTTGTTAATTTATATAAGAAAATTAATTATGTTACTTACTATTAACATTGTACAACTTTAGAACTAAGCGATTTTGGACATATGTTCTTATGAACTTTATGATCAAATAAACCCAAGGAATCAGCCGCTTAAAGTTCCCATATATGAGAACACCCTGTATATTTAGTATATTTTTTTACGATTAAAATCACAAAGAGAATTCCATTATTATTATAATGACACTGTTTGTACAAAACCCCTTTAAGAATTTATATCAAATTACTATCGAGTTTCACGTTAAATATTTACCAGCTGGGGTGAACTTGTAAATTCTTTGGCATTACAAGATCTTATCGTCAAAAATCGATATCTAATTGGAGCAGCAGGTAGCTGTAACATCATGGTTATTATATTATTACTTACGGTAAACCTGGTAGGGGTCTGGTGGAGGCGCTATAGGGGGTGGATAGCGACAGACGATGGTTATAATTTCATCACCATCCATTTCCAAGCCGGGGTGGAATCTGACGACTATATTGTTGGTGAAAACACGCAGAGGATCCTGGAAATAATAAAATAGAGCATAAAATTGATGTGAGGAGGAATTTTAATGCGAACAGGTTGATTACAAGGACATTCCGTAATGGTATCTATGTATAAGAGAGGCGTACAAGAAGTGAAACAGTATTTACAATATTATTCCGAAAGTTCTTTTCATAATTTTGCTTTGATTTAAATTAAAATAATTTCGTTAAAGTGTATTGGATTAACGGTATAGTTATGTTATTCAGGAACACCCTGTATATAACACTGTGTAGGCTTTCACGGCCGGTGTAACTATAACTGAGTTCAGTTATCCTGAAGAAGCTGTCAGTATGAAACAGCGAAAACCGTCGAGCGAAAGTTTTGACACACGGCGAAACCCGCAAGAAGCTGTTAGTTAGAACACCCTGTATATTACAGAAAATTTTCGGGTGTTAAAGATCTACAGCAAAAGTTTTTGATAAATTTTTCGTGCAGATATAAAGGTTACAGCTGGCGGTGCGATTCATTTATTATTTAGTTGTTAATGCGGCCTGGCAAGAGACAAATGAAATATCACTAAACTATCAGTTAGTTAGAAGGTTTGAAGAAGTGTTCCACAAGTTATTGCGTGTGATTTTCAAGAATGGAAACCTAGACAGAGAGAGCAAAAAGCTGTAAAAATTTTCCAGATAGTTTTCTGTAATGTTTATGGATCATTTGTTACAAAATCGCAAAAGAAGCCTTTTAAGTGAAATAATTCAATGATGTTATGGACAATATTTTGGCTTCGAAATTAGAAATCACGACAAAACATGGGTACCACACAGGGTTATAGCGGGCGCAGTGATTCATTTAATGTTTAGTTGTTGATGCTGATCTACTGAATAAAGACAGGAAGACGGTCAAAATGATTGTAGGTCTCCTGACTGGTCATTTAAGACCGGATGGCATATTGTACAACATAGGCCTGGCAAGATGACGCAACTTGCAGATTACTGCCAATATGAGGAGAAGAAACACCAGTTCATGTGTTGTTGCCAATGTTGAGCGGCCTGGCGAGACAAGTTTCTATTAATGGGGGAGAGGAGAACCCCACAGGCTCGTAGCTAACAATAAGAAGCCGCTCCAAAGATGATTAGGCTAATTAAGAGCAAAATAGAGAGCGTCCTCTAGGAAAAAGGGGATCACAATAGATCTGAAAAGGTCGCGGTGAAACAGGTCCATAATCCACTGTCATTTAGTTAAAAAAAGTTGAAGTTGGTGTTTCCACAAGTTGTGCTTGCGTGTGATTATGAGAGCAAGAAGCGTGTTAGGGCTATATGTTTGCAAAAAATAATTAAACGAATTAACACGTGGAAGGGCGAAGAACACCCAAAGGGCAGCGCTATAGGAAGTACACTAATCCCCAGTGACCCAACTATATTTATTTCATTATTTTATAAATATTTAAAAAATATGAAGTCTTCTTGTTATATTTGGTTGTATTAGTATAAATATGCATAAATATATTATAGAAAATATTAGGAAAATATTTAAAAAATATATATGTTATTGTAGCATTATAATATTTATGCAAATGTTTTCTCAAATATTTTTCATAACTCTCTAGATATTTGCTTTGTATTTCTGTAATATTTATTTCATATAAAAAAAAGATTGAATTTTTGCTTTTACATTTTTGTGCGTAGGACGAACTCTATATTAGTGGATAAAATATATCATAGATATTTGTATGTGATGTAGTCGTTATTTAATGATATTTAAAGGATTAATTAGATAATATTATCTAATGTGATTTACTAGTACAAGTTTGCCTGTACTTTTTATTTATCATATCTGCGTTTTGTTTTATACTTATTTGTATATATTGTAAGTGCGCAACTCAACACAACACCTCTCTTCATACGGTGCGGTGTTAATGATTTAGTATTGTTTATGCGTCTATGGATTACCGTACATTAATGCATACGCGCACTGCGATAATCAACGTTTCCATTCGTTGTCCGTTACATGTTATGTTATAAAGTATACGATTAGGCAGATTAGGTTAACTGGTATTATTGTTGCGGGATGTGTTTTAGTTTTTGTGGTGACTACGAGGTAGCAAAACTTTGAACATGTCATGCCATTTATTGATAATTGGAATGTTCAATATCGCTATGTACAGAAATCGTTTAATAATATAATTGTAGGAATTTTATGTATCATATATGTACTGCATTCTACCAGATAAATTGCTAGTTGATTTGCTTAAGAGATTCATCTCGGTAAGATAGCAGTGTCGTAAGCTCAAATAGAGGTTAGAAATACGTTGTGTTTGTTTTATTGTTCGTACGTAGAATGTCTTCAAATATTATGAATATAAAGTAAAAATAAGTATCGTAAGTATTAGAATGTAGCTACCACTTCCAATTATTGTAAATGCTCCAACTGTATTAGTAGGTGTTTGATAATGTTGTAACGATGTTTTTATTCATGGTATATCTAATACAATTGGCATTGTTTTAGAGGCCACAAGGAAACGCCATGAGAGCGCCACTACCGAAGATATGAAAAGCCATAGGGTTGTACCTGGCACCACCAAGGCTAGACTTAAAATGAGTATTTTTCGTTTTTATTGGCTTATTCAAAATAAAATGATAATAAATACGTTTGTTTTTATTTAAACATTTCGATTAAAAAATAGTGATTATTTGATAAACCTTCAGTAATGCCTTAAAGATGCCAGAATTATCTGATTATTAACTTGTATGGTGAGTGTGAAACAACAAGTTCTTGCCTTTTAGACAACTCTATGTTTTTTTCAACTTTTCGTTATCGACGTTATAACATTCTAACATAACCAAGAAAAAATTTAGTTTGCTTTGACAAGATTAAATAGATTGCATAAAAAATCTCAATTTTCATATAAATATTTTACAAATATTTTAGAAAAATTTAGGGCTTACATTAATTTTAAAATATGGAATAAATATTTTAATTGAATAATTTTATCTATATTTAGAAAAAATATGAAAAATATATTCAAAAACCTCACGAAAAATATTTATAAATATATTTTTAAAAATATCTATGTAATATTTCTGGCTGTTAGGGTTGTCATTAAAAGATATTTAACAATCACTAATTCGAAAAATGAAAGAATCTGATTCACCTCAATCATATTTCTTCTACAATAAATGTTCAAAATGTTGTCCATGTACTTCCTGACAATACCTTAAACGGAACCGAAACTCATTTTGAACATTTCTAATTACTTCAGCGGAAATTAGCCTACACTCCTGTCTTATTCGTTTTTTCAACACCTCAATATTTTTCGGTTTGGTTTTTAAAAAATTTGCTTTCAAGTACCCCCATTAGATACTTTCTTTCTGGGGGACTTGAAAGGTAAAGTTTGTCCATTGCACTATTGTCCATTGGTGTTAAATCCGGAGACCTGGGTGGCCATTCAAAAGGTTCTCTTCTACCAATCCATCTGCCTGGAAACACATCATCTAGATACTCACGGACAGATCTTGCAAAATGAGGAGGCGCGCCGTCTTGTTGGAACCAGATGTTCCTATTCTGGACATCAGCTTCAAGCGGATCAGTGAATAGAGTAGCCAAATTCGAAACTAGTTCTTCCTGCAAGAATGCTAAATATCTCGTTCCATTGAGATTTTCTAGGAAGAAAATTGCTCCTATTACTCGGTCACCAACAATGTCTGCCCAAAACATTGACCTTTTCTGGATGTTGAGTGTGGCCTTCCCTCATGCATCGGGGGTGTTGTCTGCCCAAATAACGACATTTTGACGATTTATCTCACCCATTTAACATAAAACGTTGATTCGTCAGAAAATAGAACGTTTTCTATGTTTACAACATTTCTGTCTAGTAGATCCATCATTTGTTCGCAAAATTGAAGTCTTCGATCCGGATCATCTTCGGTGAGTTCCTGGAGGATTGTCAATTTATAGGGATAAAATTTGTGCGCTTTAAGAGTTCTGCCACGAAGACTGGCTAATTTCGAGTTCTCTACCTATCAGCCTCCTGGAGATATAAGCTATTTCGTGAAACAGAAAGAAGTACATTAAATTTTACTTCTTCATTGAGCGCCACTCTGAACGATGATTATTTGTTTTCCTTAAATGCCGTTTTCCGAAACTGGTTTTTTCAATCTTGCTTACGGTACTTTGAGATATGGGTGGTAAATCAGGATACTTGTCTCTGAATAAATGAGTAAACTTCATTTTGTATTCTTGTCCTATTCTCCGTAGCCATCATTCATTAACATTTCATTTTGTGGGTTTCAGTTAAAATACGCGGCATTATGGTCGATTTTTTCAAGAAACGGTGTTTCTCACGAAACGACAAACTAATAAGTGTCACCGCTCAATACGAGTAGAATACTAGCTTCACTTCTTACTTATTTTTATTACCTTGGTTTTTGACATTGTGATAAGACGTCAACCTGGTTTGACAAAAAAAAATGATAATCAAAACCCTTTGACGTGCCATTTTTAAACTTCATAAAATAAATTTGATCAGATTCTTCATTTTTCAATCAGAGGATACCTTGGCGACGAAAAAGAAACATTCAACAGGAAGCTAGAAGATTTATTAGTGGTGCATATAAGAAAATTGGAGACACGTTTCTTGGGTTTAACCATAAAAGATTTGAAACGTTTAGCTTTCCAACTAGCAAAAAAAAAAAATGAACTTTGCATATTTATTTTCTGAAAATTCAGGAATGATAGGTTGGAAGTGGCCGAGAGTCTTTTTAAAAAGAAATTCAGAGATTTCTCTAAGGACGCCCAAAAAAGCGTTATTAGCTAGAGCACAAGCTTTCAATAAACCAAACATTTTCAATTACTTTGAATCCTTATCGAAGGTTTTGGACCAAAATAAATTTTTCACAGCATTGACGGGTCGGGATTAAGCACTATGCAGACAAGGCCTAGCAAGATAATTGCCACAAAAGGTCGCAACAAGTAGTGCTCTAAGCAATCATGAGCGATTCAACATCTAATGCATGAACGCAGTTGGTACATTTGAACCACCTGTATTCATTTTTCCTAGAAAGAGATTCAAAAATGAATTAAGGACATGGCGCCATCAGAGTCACTTTTTGCCAAAAAGACGGGTGGATTTCTGCGTGGTTTGGACATTTTGTGCGTTTCGCGAAACCAAACGAGGTCAATCAAGTGCTGTTGCATGGACACAGCAGCCACAAGAGTTTTCAGGTGTTTGACTATGCAAAGAAAAATGGAATTGTGTTATTTTGCTTCCCAGCCCGACTCTGGCAACATAAACTGCAGCCTTTCGATATGGGGTTTTTTCGATCCTTTGCAAGTTTATTATGAACAAGAGATTCAAATTGTGGAGAAAGCAAAATCCCGGAATACCAGGACCCAATTTCATGTAGCGCAAATATTTGGAAAAGCATACTTAAGGCGGTCCATTCCTTCTATTGCCACAAGTGCTTTGCTAAAACAGTGAATGTTAGTATAGATGAAGAAAGAAGCCGTTATCACCAAATCTTGCATTGTTCTCGTTACCAACTGCTAAACCACAAGCTCAAACCGGTAGAAAAAGACGAAAAATGGGACTTGTCAATACAACTCCAGATACTGAGATGAAAAAAAGAAGAAAAGATTAATATTATAAAAGAAAATGAAGATGAAGACAACACTGACGAACATATCATGAATACTATGAAGTTGAAACTTTCTGAGATCCATTATTATGTAAAACCGATTTTACTAGCTTATAGTCTTTAACAACTGCGGAGTACACTAAGAAAAATAGATTGGTACTTTTAATATAAATATATTATTGAATGAAAATATTTGTATTATAAGTTCTGTTATCAGTGTTATTTAACTGTTTATAGTAGAGAAAAGTTCTTTAACCTTATATTAATTTTAGGCATCACGCTATTATGCAGGATTTCAGCAATAAAGTATATTAATATTTATTTCCATTGAATGTATCACTCTTATTATAGATATTTTAATCTGATTTATTGTACTATTTACTGAACAAACACTTATCCTTTTAACAATAATTATTTAGTAATTAATAGAAAGGGATTTAATATCTAATTTTCCAAATCTATTTTTCTCAGTGTAGTAAAGTAAGAGAACTAATTAACAAATATTTTTAAAGAACCGAAAGAAAATTTATCTAACTAAACTACTAACTACTTTAAAGTTCAAATTTGACCATGTTATATAATACTTTAATTTCTTTTTCTTTGGTTTTTAGTCGTCAATATTAAAAACATGAAATGAGTACGACGTTTCGCACTTTATTGCAAAGCTTTTTCAAGTATATAAATAAATGTAAAAGTGTAAATTATAAATAAAATGTTTTGTTTAATAAATGACAAAATTGTTTTGTTTATATGATTTTGAATGTATTATTATGTTTTATTTAAAGATTGCGTTTTAAAATAGGAATGTTTGATTAATTGTTTTTGAATTTTGTAATTAAATAGTTCTTTAAAAATAATTGTATTTCTTATAAAATTAAATTATATAATTTTGTGAATAATTGTATATCGGTTTATCATTGACTGCATTTTTATGTTTTTAATTTGAATCATTTCAAGTATATTACGTGTTTTTAATTTTGTTCTTTGTTTAAAATTGTACGTTGTTGAAATCAAAGGGTATGATTTTGAGTAATTTCATGTTTTTTTAAAGCTGTAAGATTTTATTATATTTGTGTCCTTTTATTCTATTTTCCAAATATTGCATGTGTTCACCTATATATACACCATTTACAATTTGACAGTCTATTTTATAAGCTAGTGTGATGTTTAACTTTTTTTCAATTTTTGATTTTAATTTTGAATAGATTTGGTTTTGTAGCTTGTTGTGTTTTGATAGGCCAATTTTGTAATTATATGGTTTGAAAATTTGATTTATTTTTCGGATAAATGTTTAACATAAGGAATTTTTATAAATTTTGTAATTGTTTGACTATTACTTTATATTTTTGTTGATTTATTATAAAAAAGAAAAATCTTTATTTGAATTTTTGTTTATAAGAGAATTTGGATAATTATTTTGTTCTAGAATATTTTTGCTTTGTTAATAGTATCTGATCGAAAAACTGACTTGTTAATTTTATTGCTCTGTCACTAAATTAAATAATAACACTAAGTTTTTGAGATAAAGGTTGTGAAGACTTAAAATTCCATCGTGTGTACTTCAGTATGATTTGGGGTATATAAGTAATAGATTTTGATGAAGTAAAAACTTAAAAGCATTCCTGTAACACGTTTCAAGTTTCTTCTTTTCGTATTTTCGGTCGATAATATGATTACACTTATCTTATTGATAACTTAGCGAAGTGTAAATGTTATCTCCCACAACGTGCAAAACGAAGTGGAAGTTGCGTAAACGAGGTTATCATATTTGGCTTAACAGACGAAAGACAATAAACCGAAACGGGGCTTTGACCGTCCAACACAAACGGACGTTAGAGTAACCCTTTGCCAAAACAATTTAATTATATAGATTGACAGACAGCCAATTCATTTGGTGTCTTTTCTCTTCGGGGATCAGAATTTTCTGTCAGGACTATTGACTGAAAAGGGTTCGAGCGTAATGCAACAGATACACAATACGGACACGGATGGAAAGTGAACTGCGGAAGGAGTTTCTTTTACCGCGGCCTGTTCGCTGTTTTAACGCCGAAAAAAAAGGATAAAAAAAAAACAATACGGCCATTCTCCTATAGTGGCAAAACAGATATTCCGCCCATCCATTACGCGATGTTTTAATAGATTGATTGTCTCATTTACCGTAATTTTGAGAATCACTTGCAAGGCCCGAGCAGAAGGGTTGCAAGATAAAGGGTGGACCTAAATGAGTGAGTGGGGTGGTTTCGTATAGCCCCGGGTCACTTTCATTAACTGAACACTTGACAAATGATAATTGGAAAGGCTATTGGTCACTCTCTGGTCTGTCGCTTTGTTAGTTAGTGCCTCCAACGGGGCCCAAGGTTTAGAGGGGCCCCGAATTATGCGGGAATTAAAAACGATATTATTTGATTTAGGTGTATGCCCTTAAAGTGTGGGTCGGTGTTTCGATATCTTACCTGGATTTCGAAACGGTTATAAATTCTAGTCTGAAAATCGGTCTCCTCGTATAATTTAAAATAGCTCTAATTAATTTGACGTTAAAAAATTTCCTCGTTAACCTTTTTTTTTCGTATGATTTATTAGTCCACGCCTTCGGGTATCCTTTTTTTTTGTATTTCTCAATTTTCTAAACTTACTAATTTTCTGTCGTTTTTATATATCGATTCCGCGGAGCTTATACTCATTAGTTTTAAATCCCGAAACAAACTGAATGTAATAGTTAATAATCAATAATGAAATAATTTGAAATAGCTTGACCAAAACGTTAGTCAACGCAGGTCAACCTTAATAAATCCTAAATAATATCAATTATACCCCTATATATATATATATACAGGGTGATTCTCAATATATGCGACAAACTTTAAGCGCTGACTCCTGGGATTATTTTGATCATAAAAGTTCATAAGAACATATGTCCAAAATCGCTTAGTTCTAAAGTTTACAATGTTTAATAGTAAGTTAACATAATTAATGTTTTATTATAAATTACAAATAATTAGTAAAGACAAAATAACTTATACTAACTGTTGAAAATGACCGCCCCCAACTGCAATACAAGCTTCTATCCCTCCGTCGATTGACTGTGCGAGTCCGTTCTAAAATACCAAGTATTTCGAATTGTTGAAAAAGCTGCGATAATACGATTTCTCAGTTCATCGACATTTTCAATGGGAGTCGTATAAACTAATGATTTAAGGAGACCCCAGAGAAAAAAGTCCAAAGAATTTAAGTCTGGAGACCGAGGAGGCCAACGGTTGTGGACCTCCCCGTCCTATCCACCGATCTGGATACGTATTGTCCAAAAACTCGCGAGCAACTAAACTAAAATGCGCTGGAGCACCGTCATGCATAAAATACATTTTGTAATCAATTGCAACGGAACTCTTTCAGCAGTAGTGGTAGCTCCTCTTCAAGAAAATTGCGGTATACCTCGCCATTTAACCGCATCGGTAAAAATGTGGACCTATCAGTGATCTCCAACAATTCCGGCCCACACCATTGACAGAGAATTGATGTTGATGACGGGCATTCACTAGTTCGTGCGGATTTTCTTCGGCCCATATATGATTATCATGAAAATTAATAATGGCGTTTCTAGAGAAAGTAGCCTCGTCGGTAAAAAAGAATATTTGAGCCAAATAGTCAGGATTTGTGTTGCATCCATTGACAAAAAGGCACTCTTTGCGGAAAATCTGCCGGTAAAAGTACCTGCACCCGTTGAATGTGATGTATGGATACAACAGTTGATCTTTCAATATTCTCCAAACTGTGGCCTGACTAATTTTTAAAGCGAACGCAGTTTTTTGTGTGCTTGTAGAGGATCTTCCTCAATTTCATTTAGTACCATTTCTTCAACTTGTGGAGTTCTCACTGTAGATGGGTGCCCGTTATCAGTCGTCCGTTTTTTTTTTAATTTTCCGTTTCACTAAGACGTTGGTGAAGACGAGCAAATATTGAATGATGCGGGATGATACGGTTCCGGTATCGTTCTTCATATAGACGTCTCGCAGCACGCGAATCTCAATTGGCAAGACCGTAAACGAAATGCATATCACACATTTCAGCATTCGTGTAATTCATTTTAGAAAACAGAAACTGGCAATAAACTGAATGAATACTCTGACAACTATTACAAATATTGAAATGACAAATCAACAATTCCCTCGCAACACAATAGTTTTTGAAGAGCCAACTGTGATATTATATCGTGTTAGTCATAATTCATAATTTATTATTATTAAACATTCAATAACTTTAAAACCAAACCGTTTTGGACATATACTCATATGAACTTTTATGATCAAAATAACCCCAGGAATCAGGTCTTAAAGTTTGTCGCATATATTGAGAATCGTCCTGTATACATAAAATAATGAGAACATATATAAAGAGGGAGCTGTTATAAAATCTGAAATCAAAAAAATATCAGGATTATACACTAACAATTGTTTGCCATTTACATTAACGATCTTTATTTTTATTTTAGTAACTACAAAAATATACATTTATGTATTTATTATTATTACTGAGAAAGATTCAAAAGAATTATACCATCAAATCAACAATGTTTATCAAAAGGTTAAAATTTTGGTCTGATCAAAATAAATTATGTTTAAATGAAACAAAAACGTTTTATAAAATCTTTCAATGAAAAGAAAAAGACTGTGCACGTTCAGTTGGTATTGCAATCGATGTCAGGGTTTTTGGGCGTCTTGTTTGACACCACTTTGACTTTTGGAGCTCATATTAGCTTGCTTTGTGAACGTTTGCAGTCAATATGTACTTTTAAATTTATATTATGCCAATTTTTATTCGCAATTACGCTACGGTATTATAATAAGGGGTAATGGTAACTGGCAGCGGATTTTTGTGCTGCAAAAGTGTGCTGTTAGGGTGTTGTCAGACATTGTTTTTCGAGAATCCTGAGATACAAAACTACAAAATATGAAAAACTATTTTTTTAGTGTTGGCTGTAAACCCTGCAATGCGTCTTCCGACGTGATAATATCTGCAAGCACTGTTAAACAATTTAAAGGTAATTTAAACTTTAAAAAATTTAAACTGGATGAATATTTTCTAATTTTGGTGAATACGCTTTTTCCTTTTTTTTAAACATGTATTTTTTCTTTATATAATATGTATTTTTCCGTGTTTATGTTTTATACGTCATTTTTTTCTGTAAATTGGTAATATAAATGAACTTTATCTATATATCTATCTGTCCAGAACACAACCAACAAAGCCACTACCGCCCTAGGTAGGTGCAAAAGATTGCGTGGAAGGAATTGTTGCCTTGGCTCCACACTGACTCTGTGGTTATACACAAGGGTAATTAGACCCATGATAACGTACGGAGCTATAGTATGGTACCCAAAGGTGCGGCAAGGGAAGACGGTCCCAAACACTAAGTAGCGTGTCTGTGTGGCAGGGGTGTGATGACCACTCCGACGCTTCATCGCTGCAATGAAAGAAACTTAAAGAGATGAACCCTTTTAGGGAGGCATACAATGCCATGGTTTAAAAATTGAACCTAGATAGGAAATATCAGGTTATAATACCAGATAAGAAGGACTAGGAGACGGGCACTCCAGTAAGAGCAGACTCAAACTGGAACACAGACGACTCTGAAACGGACTATGTAGTCGGAGCTGGAATATGTGCAAAGAAGCCTAAAAAGATTCTTTCGGTAAGCTTCAACATAGACGCAACGGTGTTCCAGGCTGAGGTTATAGCAATTCACCATTGTATCAGAAAAATAGAAAGATGGACCGAACCAGGTAAAAGCGTCGCTATCTTCTCTGGCAGTCGGCCCACACTTGAAGCGATTAGTTCTGTAAGTGTGGACTCTAAGCTGGTTTGGGATTGAGTAAGCACCCTAAATGAGGTGCGCACCAAATTAGCATTGGCCTGGGTTTCTGGCCATTTGGACGTGACGTGAAATGAGGCGCGGACGAGCTGGCCAGGCGAGGTTTGTCAAGGTCGTTCGTTTGAGCTGACAAAAGAGTTTCTAAAGGAACAGAGGCCCGTATTTACTATGGATCTACTGAATAAAGATAGGAAAAGTATCAAAATGATAATAGGTCTGCTATCTTGTCACTTTAGACTAAATAGGCATATTTACAACGTAGGCCGGAGATGACGTTACTAGCAGATTCTGTCAAGAGGATGAAGGAACACCAGTTCATGTGCTGTGGCAATTTAATGTCCTGGCGATTACAAAGTAATGGGCGTGGAGAAGCACAGAGCTAGCAGCTACACAAAGACGCCGCTATCCAGAGATGATAGGTCTTATTAAGAGGTCAAAATTGGAGAGTGTCTTTTAGGAAAAAGGTGAACACAATGGATTTGAAAAGATGGGGATGAAATAGGTCAGTAGGCAACCCCATCCTAATCTAATCTAATCCATTCCATATCTATAATCTACATCATGCTTATCAAATGCCAAGAGTAGCAATTCATTTTTAGCGCAAGTGTTTTTTAAGCTTAATTTTGGAATCAACTAGAGGTAGAGTTTTGTAGAATAGTGTTGTATAAACTGCAGATTTGATAACTAATAACGGAACGTTTGAAAAGCTGATAATGGCGGATGGATGGTGTCAACAAATTTTTAAACCTTGGGCAGATAGGCAGGTGGGTAGGTTTCTTTAAAATTATGATTTTGTGAAATAAAACATTTAAAGGCCGTAGCCGGGTAGGTATAACATTCTTTAGCATAACCATCCACGCCTTATAAGTCACAGTGGATGAACTATTATTTCCAAAAATATCTAAACTAATCTGTAAGGAAATTGAAAATTGAAGTGATTGAATAAGTCTATTGAATACGATTTCAATGAAAAATCAATTTATTTACAGTAGAGATTTGTACTAAGGAGGTCAAATGCTCTTTTTTGAAAAAATGAAGAACAATAGGTAACTATTGGCGTAGGCGGTTTTTTTTTGTAGAATTGAATCACATAGCTGGAACCCAAGACTTCTACTACAGCCATTCAGAAACCCAAGGAATGAATGATCTTTTTGACCTTCCCAATGTAATATATCAGGATTAAGTAATTTTGACAATTTGATTTGTTCGCTATTCAAATTTTTAGTGTGTTAAGACTTTCAAGGCAATACAATTAGCAAGTCGGTTTAGTAAGTGACAAAAAGAGTAAGAGAATAATGTATTGATATTAGAGCTGTCGAAAATCATCTTTAGTCGAGTATTACATATTACTTCTATTCGAGTGTGTTTATAAATATTTTGTAGAATTGCTTATAACAATGTTAGTGTTAAAAGACGTTATTTCTGCATGGCGTTGCCATTCTTATAGGATATGTTAACCAGGGCTTTTTAAATGGCTTTACTCGGATCGCTGCATGAAGAGAAAACAAATGTTAAGAGTTGATTGTTAGAAAACTATACACACAGAGAAGTAATTTCTAAGATCAAGTGAGAATTTCCTAAACTGAAGTACCTTTCGTTCTTAATAATAGCTAAAATGAATAATTTCTTACCTTACAACCTTACACCTAACGGTAAGAAAGGTGTTAAAGGATTAAAAAAAAAAAAAAATAATTTCTTGGACGAGGAAAATTATTTTCTCAATATCTCAAGAAATTAATTCCTTGTTTGAAGAAATTGAATATCCTTAGACAAAGGAAAGGCGGTTACTTGAAACAAATAAAAAAAAACTGGTTTCAAGAATATTATGTATTTAATTTGAACTTATGAGAACTTTGGATTGAGAAAAAATAAATTTGATATAAACCAGGCCTCTCCTCAAAATAAATGCAAAGCGAGCTTAATATTAGTTTGTCGTTTTCTAGTGGTAAACATCTAATACCTTTAAATCAAACGTTATTTTATTAAACATGGAAACGTACTTACTTGAACTTAAGGATTCTTTCTTTAAATCAAGAACAAAAATGGTGTTTTTTATTTTCAAGGTTATCGCACATTAGCCCGTCACAGCACGGCACGGTGCGCCCCATCACAAAACCAATAGCATTGCGCTGAGCTATGTATGCTGGTATAATGGGCGCTTGTTCATTCATTTGCATTGCTTTAATTCTATCCGTTTTTTTTTTGACGGGGCGCACCGTGCTGTTTTGTGACGTACTAATGTGCGATAACCTTTAGTCTAGTACTGTTGGTTGCAAAAAACTGATTAAAGTTTCGTCAAAAATAACTGAACTGTTGGTTATTCTGAAAAAGCCAGCAGTATGACGAAATGTTACTCAGTTGTTTGCAAACAGCAAGACCAAACCCAATATATTATTATAATTTTAATTATGCTGGCAGAGGACCCTATGCAGGATTAGTTGCTTGATAATAATTTTCGTTGGCTAAATTTACATATTTGTATCTTACTTATAATATACGTTGTTTCTTACATAGGATTTGTATTGTTACCATGTAACACCACGTACTTTAAGGTAAAAGCTCGAAATAAATTACAAGTGGACATAGTTAACATATGAATAAAGTTAGTTTATTTAAATTTTATTTTGTGAATTGTTAAATCATAGGTAAGGAAGAAATACAAATCGAATAACTTTACAACTAAAAAGTATTTATTTAGATACTACATTTACAGTATGTTTTTTTTAAAGAATAATTCTTAGGTTATGTTAACAGACAAAACGAAGCGAACTCTTCTTCTATAGATACAAACTAATACTACATCGTGGCAACTATTTCTACAATTACTAGACTTGTAAGGGATTACATATTCATGCATAATGAAATCAATTATTAACCTTTTTTATTGCGGTTTCTATCTCCGCTACACCACTCAAAATGGCCTTTATATTGAAGCCAAATATAAAATTGTTCTTCAGACATATCTATTTATAAAAATATCCGTAACTATATATGTATAATTTTTTTATTTACTAGTATATATACGCATTATATTACAACAATTCCTACGTTACTCAAACCACTGTAAACAGGTGACAAACAGATTTAGGTAACGCACAGGGCAAATATCGAAATACTGCGAAATATCTAATACCGAAATGCAAACTCGATCATACTGGATAAAACCAAGTTTCAGCGTATATCAACCCCTCCACATTCCAACTTTTTTTTCTATTCTGAATACAAGAAACTTATGTTACTTGCGTCAAGAGAGTGAATTATTCCTTATAAAAATTATATGTACTTGTTTTAAGAGAGATAACATTTGCCACAAATAAATTTTGTTTTAATATTAGTAAAATTTTAAGAAAATAATTTATTATATTTAAGGACACCTATTAACTCGTATCTAGTAAATTCTCCAAAATAAAGAAAATATTATTTTACATTTAGTAAAAATGTTTAAGAACACAGATGTACTCGACAATAGAAAACTTTTTTCTGTGTGTACTGTTTCAATTGCGTTTCCATTCTCATAAATATAGTACCAGGGTGCTGCTTTCAAATATTCCAGTAGAAAATTAAATCAATATGTTTGACATCACGACATGTTCGTAAATATTCAAGAGATGCGAATGTCAGTTAGATGATCAGAAATATTTTAATATCCTCTTCATAATCTTATCACATCTATATTCGTTTCTATATTCAACATTCAAGACCATAATCCTGAATCGGGTAACACAATCGTATTACCACCCTTATAAATTTGCAAATAGCAGTGAATAAACCGCAATCTTGATAGAGAGAGAAAACAAAAAAAAATGTATCTTATTCAATTAATCATAGGATCCAAATGTGTGCAAGCTGTTTATCAGCAATAGAAAAACCGAGGGGTCATACGTCTGAGACAAGGGTCAAGGGGTCGAAAGACATAGTATCAGTACAAACGCGTCTTGTGAGGGTGGGCTATCTACGTGATAGACATACTGACACAAGTAAAGGGAAAGAAGTTCTGATTCACGATTTTCGCCTTGGAAATTAACCGGCGAAATAAACTTTTACCACGCTCAATTTAATTCATAGGACACGAAATTAAATAATGGGTTCTAATATAAAAAGTTTAAAGTCAAAAGGAATTTTACACTCCTTATTATGTAAAAGTTAAAAGTATTACAGGCACATTTCGAATAATAAATTTACAAAATACTTCTGTGTATTTTTTTTTCAAAAATAATATTAATAAGGAAATACATACATATTATATGGTAGTAATATTCTATTTGCTCGACAAGACAAAATCCGAAAGCAAGGCAATTAAATGAGAACGTACCATCATTTCGACAATACTAAAAATGCACATATAATTAATATACATTACATATCCTATGTAATATAATCCAAGAAGGAGCGATTATACTATGAGATTCAAAATGATTGTCGTAAGAAAAAAACTGTTTTCCGGAAAAATTTATCTATACTTATTACCAATTTAATGAGAGAAGTTAGCTACATACAAATTTCATACATTAAATGAATTTTCTTGACATTTAGCGACATTGGCGTTCGTGTTGTAGTATCTTTCGATTATTTATCTTATAATTTTTTTCAAATTGTTTATATTTACATCTAATATCACCAACAATAATATTTCAGAATACTGTAAGAAAATAAGGGAATTTATCTGTGGTAATTAGCTCAACAAACAGGTAAAAAATCAATATTAACATTAAGTGAAATAGTTTATTACATTTTATAATTTTATAGGCTTATCATACACTTCAGCGCAATGAGCTGTCAAAAGAAAGTTACATTTTCATCCCTATAAAGTTTCTATGGTACAGGAATTATTACCATTAGATCACGATAGCGATTGGAATATTGTCATTGGTTTAATAACAATTTAAGGGACGATGACTTGCTAAACAAATCATTTTTCTCGGATGAAACCTGATTTTATCTAACAGGCTATATCAATTCACAAAACTATCGTATCTGGTCTGCAGAAAATCCACACGAATTTCGAGAAACGCAATTGCATCCCATAAAAGTTGGAGTTTGGTTAGCTATGTCCAGGCAACGAATAATAGGGCCAATTTTCTTCGAGGAAACTGTAACAGCCCAACGTTACCAACAGATGTTGGAATTGTTTATTGCAGAGTTACAAGAAAATGAGCTTGAAGCAGGTTATTTCAGCACGATAATGCTCCAGCACATACTGCTCGACAAACCTGCCAATATCTTCAACAGTTTTTGCTGACAGGTCGTTAGAGCACAAAGATGGCCACCAAGATCGCCTGATCTAACCCCATTAGATTACTTCATGTTTGGTTATCTAAAAAATAGGATCTATAGAAATCGCATGCATACCATAGAAGAACTGAGAGATGCAGTTTTGTCACTTAATAATTATACTAATTGTATGTTATAATTTAAAGTAATAAATAAATTTAGTTAAACACCAGTTAGTACTGAATTATAAAATCATAATTTAGTAAAGTTAAATTAATTACATTTCATTTTTACAAGCAGAAACACCAATCCATAGTCGTTTATATAATGCGAGTTCAAATATAGGTTACGTTTTCCTTATTTATGATAGATCCGTTTACTTTCTTGTGTTCCAACACTGACTTAGTTCAAACCTTCATTACAAACACGCGGCATATACCTACACCCTGTTACTATCTATAGCAGCGGAATTGACAATCTTTTTGAATCTCATTGTATATTATATCTGTCTTATATCTTCTCCCAATCCTCTTTCTCTCATATCTTCATTTATGTGGCCAGCTTTGCCTGCTTCTTCCTCCTGTCTTCCATTTCAGTGCTTGCTTTGGTAGTCTTACTTCCGGTATTCTTTGTACATGCCCAAAACATATCAGTTATTTATCTTGCATGTCCTCCATGATATTACGTTATTCACCTTCATGATTTCTCTTATTTTGATGTTGGTTACTCTTTCCACTCTGGATCTGCCTGCTGCTCCCCTAAAAAAAATCAATTTCTGTAGCTAACAATGTCTTAGATGTTCCCTCTTTTTTTTCCACATTTCGGAGCTATATGTTATAAGTAGCACTTTTCACTATGGTGTTACATGTTGGGAGTTTGTTCTCTTTGGAGATGTTTCTGTCCTATAAGATGCCTTCCTACCTTGCACATTACGCTGGTGGAAGGCCTTATCCAGTGTTCTATCCTGCAATATCTTCACTCCCAGGTTTATTTTTAGATTCACGTTGCAACCTATGGCTTTATATGCAGCCAGTACATTGATAACAGTCTCCACGTAGTTTTCGGCTTTACGATTTCCCAAGAAGCCGTCACAAATCTCCTTAAAAGACAACCATGCTACTCATCTGTATTATATTCTCATGACCAAACGTCTTCATAACAGAATGGACGTCATTAAAAAATATAAGCCAATAGAGAAGAAATTCTCAAATTCTGCAAAAAGGGCAGTTTTTGTTCCACTCTGAAGAAGATTTCGGTCTTTTAGTCTGCAACCTTCGGCTTGCTCCTTAGACAACTTTAAATCGTGGACGAGGTCGTTGAGGTCTTCTTGACTTAGAAGATGCAGCACACAACAAGACGAATCTGGTTGAAATGTTGAATCCAAATCCATATTGTCGCATGCAAAGCTTTCTTCCTTTACTTCGTCATCAGCACTTTCATCATCGCTTAGTGTCATGTTTTGTGGAGGTTTAGACCTAGGACTGTGAAGTACTGGTCTCAGTGCAGATGGAATATCAGGATATTTTACAGTATAACAAATTAATGTATTTCTGCTTTTAACTGTAATAATTAGGAGCAATTTTTCTAAGAAAAAATTTTCTCCTCATGCAGGATTCAAACCTACATCCGGCGCTTTACCAATTAAGCTAGTAGAGGACGAGGTTTGAGCGTTTTAACCGAACACACTGTCAAAATAAATATTTATGTCAAAATGACAGACATCTTCTTTTTGGTTTACATGGCTCAGGATTTTAGAAAGTGAAATGAAATTATATATGTGTAGATCTGAAAGTAATCATCAAGATGTATAGTATTCCTGTCAATGAAGAAGACTTGAGTGATAAAAAAGGATAAATTGGTCGTGCATTAATTCATATGTTATATACTTCTGGCCAAATCCATGAAAATTTGAACTAAGGCTAAAGGAAGAGCACTTTACCAAGGTGACTTACTCCCATATTCATAGTCCAGGCAAAATTTTAAGGAAAAGTATGACTTACGTAAGGAGACCTTATACCTTAAACAACTTTCTATTTCATGATCACAATATCGACTCACTTCGGCTATTCTCGGACAAGGATGCTTCCTCTAGAATTGATGAATAGGATTCTATTAAATGACATTGTTATAAAATCAGCTGCGTACCACATTGACTAGTTTCACATGTTACTTTTGTACTTATAATCTTCCATATTTATGGTATTTATTTTAAATTTGTTGTTGACAGTTTACGACTAGTTTGTGACGTTTATGATTAGGTAGTGGTTTGGTTCAATTTTATTTGATTAGTGTGGTTAGAAATTTGTGTAAACTGAATAGATAGACCATAGTATAAAGTATTTTTTAAATTTCAAACTCCTATTATTTGCACAATAAGAGCAAAGAATCTCTTTTTTTCTATTTCAAAACATTTTTCCAATTTGACCACCAAGATTTGCTAATGTAAATATTTTGTCGTTCTTCATACAAACCGTCTTGTCTTTTTTAGCAAGCGCAGTTAAAAGTTTTTGAATGATGCGGATAAACCTCGAATCTGCTGTATCAACTATTGTATATGTTAGGCAAATACAATATAAATATGTATACTAGTTAATATTTGGTAATACAATGTTGTAGGACTTTCATAAAAATTTACTTACCTACCTTGAAACTGTATATCAGTGACAAAAAAAAGCACAAGAAGTTAATAGTGCTAAAAAGGAGTGATATGGGTAAAAACCATCAGGATTTTCTATGCTCGGTAATCGTTCGTTAACAAGCGGCAATAAAATGTATGGAACTTGTTTAGAAAAACAATACCTCTTCCTAAATTCTGCATTACTATTTCACGGAATTTTTGTGCGTCCCTGATATACCGTTTCGATTGTCTATTACTATCATATTTTATATTTATGTAATATAAAAAATCCTCTCTCTATATCTGCCATTGCATCCCATTAATTAATGATTAATGACATCCAAAATGGCATGTGTCAAATTTATATCAAGTATTTTTGCCTAATGTATCCTTAGGGTACCTACGGAGCTATTTTAAGATTTTCCTTATGTAAGGCCTTAACCTTAAGGAAAAAATGTGGTCTATGAAACAAAATTTTTTATGTCAAGGAGAACCTTAAGGAAGCACTATGAATATGGCGGTTAGTCCTTTTGGCATTTCTGTTCATAATATAGATGTCTCTATGTAATGCCAATAAATTGATATTATAATTATATGTCGTAGTAGTAAGTAAATAGCGACGCTTTTGCCTGGCTAGGTCCATCTTTCTACTTCTCTGACACCATGGTTAATTATGGCAACCTCACCCTGGAACACTTTGTCTTTGCTGAAGCTTACCCAAAGAGCCTTTTTAAGCTTCTTTGCGTATATTCCAGCTCTGACGCCGTAGTGCGTAGGTTAAAACTGATTTACGTAAAAGAAATTTCGTGCACCGTATAAGCTTACATATGAAGATGTATGTTAGGAATTATACAATTACAAAAATAAAATGTAGCAAAGCACCGTTTCTGCGTATTTTTCCCAAATCGATTGGATGCTCCATTACCTGATATGTAACAAATTACAATGATATGCTAAAAAAATATACAACGATGTTGTAATTTTACATTTTAAGCTAAATTTGTCGCTGACATTGTGAGGTAGGAGTTGCAAACAATCTCTAAGGTAAAATTATATTTTATTTGGTACAGTGTATATATTTTTAATTATAATTATTTATCACTTCAGAGCTAGAGTTAAAGAAACTTTAAATCGAACTGCGCCCAACAGCCGATTGTGTGCGCGTTGAAAGACAGGATACCTATGGACGAAAACGCGATTGTATCGAAGTATCGGTATTTTTGCAAGACGATGTGCCTCTATACGTCCGCTAAGGTCTATTTTAAATCGAGGTTATTAAATATAAATACCGGAATCAATTAAGTCAATACATTTGCAATATAACTTAAGTGGACGTTACGCAGATGAGCTTGGGTAACTAAAACGCGACAGTACACTTGATGTAGAACAGATGTCAGATGGTGACTATTTCAGGACCATGGTTTATACAATACAGTCACATGTGTAAGTTTGTCTCTTGTCCAATTCTAAAATGGCTTGCTTATATTGCTTTGCGTGTCTGTTTTTAGAACTTGACATGCTTACATGAATAAAATAAATACAATAAACTTTAACACACTGAAAATGTATTATTCACACGAAGTACCACAATGTATACAACGGAATTATGCTCACATTCCGCCGTTCTGTGCCTATTTAACACACGATACCTTAATGATAAAGCTTCGAGTTTATATCCGTGTGTGTTATTGGGATATTTCATGCGTGCAAACGTCCGTAGTGCCAATCTAAACGCTATGTTGGAAATAAAATCCGCAAGATTATGTATTCGCACTTTTGACCAAACTATAATAGCTAATAACAAAAATTCCTCAAACATATTTGTTCTTGGCCATATTCCTTCGGATTTATTATTTTTTTTCATATCGTCGTTGTTACTGCAATAGCCTATGTCAAAAAAATACAAAATATTTTTATATTTTGTAGAAATAGCATAACATGCAATAATTTGCTTTCAGTGTTTGGTAATCACTGATAACTTGCGTCATTTTGCTTTTCCTAACAATAATTGTAGGGCAATTGTTGACCTCAGAGTTGTTGCATTTCTCCACTAATAAGCAGTTTGGGGTATTGTGAAAACCATTCAGGGTAATATGCAGATGGTGATTAATCGCAATGACAGTATTACGTCAGCTTTGAATGAAACTGTCAACATGTTTGGTCATTACTTATCCACAGATTTTGAAAACAGAATTTTGATTAAATTTTGTGCTTTTACTTCCACTGATTGCACTACTAGTGAAGCGTTTATGACCAGATGGTTGTCGATCTGACAAGAGCTTTTGACACAGTTAGATGCTCATTTGTGTTTGAAAATTTGAACAAATTAAGTATTCGAGTATTCTATGTATGTTAAATAGCGAGGGTGATGTTACACTGCAACCTAAAAGATCTATTTTATGCCTCCTATTCTTGCTGTTTTACAGTTGGCCTTCCAATCCTATTCCTTTCAAAAAGTGTAGGATATCAGAAGCCCGTACACTGTAAAAAAGATTGCAGTAAAATTACATGTAAAATCGTTGGTAACAAAGTTGCCTACAATTTTACAGGTAAATTTGCTTCATAAGGTAAAATTTCTTCCATCTAGTAAATTTCACATGCTGATGTGTTTTTCAAAGATTGTACTGTAAAATTCGTATGTAATATTTATATGAACTCTATATTTACCGAACACTGTAGAACAAAGAATTTTCATATGTATTTTTATAAAGAAAGCAAGCAACTTACCTAATTCTTTTATAGCACCTAATAGGTCATACTGAATCGCTCAACCAGGGATCAAGAATGAACACGCTTGCGCGAAACCTACGATTGTTTGTGACGTACATGATATCATTGAGCCAATAATAAGTTCGACAAACGAATAGAATTACCTACGCGCACAGATAAATAATCCAATAACCAATCACATTGCGGCGTACGAATTTCGTATTTTCCATGATATCTATAGTTTTACCCAAAAATTCAAGTAAAAACAAATAAATATAAAAGATCCTCATATTTTTACAGCAAAATTAATAGTTTACTAGTAAAATTACTTTTAAAGTGCACTAAATACCCCAAAAAATGTCAATTTTACACTTTTAAGTAAATTTTGAGAGTAAATAC
Source organism: Protaetia brevitarsis (assembly GCA_004143645.1). Taxonomy (NCBI): domain Eukaryota; kingdom Metazoa; phylum Arthropoda; class Insecta; order Coleoptera; family Scarabaeidae; genus Protaetia; species Protaetia brevitarsis. The sequence goes on from RXPK01001152.1 coordinate 60,298, forward strand.
AAAATTGTTTTTTCCTGTATTTTCCTTTTGAATTTTTGTTACATCTTAAACTTACATGAAAAAGCTATAAATTTTACCGAAATTTCTTTTTCCATGTTAAATATCCTAGAAAAAACATGTAAAACAAAATTTACATGATTTATTGTGGTAAATTCACAACGTTATTACATGTAATATCCTGATTTACCATGACAAAATTACTGTAATTTTTTACAGTGTAGGTTAGATGTCTCCCTCTTTGATTTCGCATGCTCCCAGGTGCGACACTCTTGAGTTGCACAGTGCTACGCAATTTGAGAGTAGATGGATGAGTGTTTCATCCTGTTCCCCCAATCTGTTCCATCCATTTTGCTCCTCCCTTTGTTCCTTCCTTGTGAGGTATTCTCATTTTGGAAGTGGAAGGCCTTATGGAGGTCCTGCTCCAATTCCTGTTTATTAGCGGTGTTGTCCCGCTAATAAACGTCCTTCCTCCATCGTTGATCCCACGAGTAGCTAGGGAAGAAAAGGTCCACCTCCACAGAGCCCTACATGCAGAGGTAATAAGGCTAAATACAATGGAGTGCGCCAGGTGCCCCAAGGTTGGACTAGTAGACTGGTCTTCTATTCAGCCACGCCGCCATCAGCCTAGTCCGCCATCTTAGGATTTAGGCTTTTATTGAGGTTGTATCTTCTCAGTCCGTGCAGTTAAGCCAAGACCCCCCATCCTTTTCAGGACCTGGTTTAACAGTTGGGCTTTCGGTAGCCGAAAGCAACAACTGGCATCGTTGTAGAATCCTATGCAAGCCCATAGCCACGACACGACAGCTCGGACGAGAGGGGAGTGGTTCACGGCAACGGTCTTCATTCGTCCTGCTGCGCTTCCAAGCAGAGAGGACGAACTTATAACCGCCACTAACCATCTCGTCTTGAATGAACCCTGACAAGACGGCTTTTCCCCTATCCACCACCCTGAGGACGCGCCTGGTAGGTACTCCCATTCCCCCAAGTTCGGGTATTCAAAATTAATAGATTGTTTCTTTTTTGCATGATAGAAAGATAATTGTAAAACATAACAATGTCAGGTCCGACCCATATACTGTCAATATAGGTACACCACAAGGTAGCGTAATGGGACCTTTAATTCTTTTATTATTTATTAACGATCTCCAACTTTATATATCATCATTTAAATGAATTTGAAACCTGTTTGAATAACATCTAAATATTGAAATGTATTTAGAGGCTTTTCTTGCGCAAAAACCATTCATGAAGGTGTTATTTTTTATTTATATGTTCTTCCACGCAGAAAAAAACTGAAACAAATATATAGTAAACCTAAATGTTCACAGTCTAATTTAATATAAAAGCAAGTTTGCACCTTAAACCCAACTCAAAAAAAACCACCCCTCAAAAGGTGAAAATAATGATAACTTTGAACTGAGTGAACGGAATTAGTTCTTGATTTTTTATAGAATGGCCATAATCACTGTTTACTTACGTAATTTTTTGAAGTAATTCCTGAGAAAAAGAAAAAAATATTGAATTTTTCCACCCTTATGCTAATATCTCGAATGGGGTGGCATCGATTGAGCTAATTTTTGGTATTTACACTATGTGTGATAGTAGTACTTATTTGCTTTAATTTCAGAGTGATAGTTTTAAGAGCACTTTTTAATGACTTATCGGAATAGAGCCTTTATTTCCACATTAAAATCATCAAAGCTGATTACATGTAACACGTCCTGTAGTGCGCAATAAAACCTCATGCAGTTGATATAAGATGTATTGCCAATCTTACCAATAAACCGCAAGTCTGTGAGATTATAGGACTACAGGACATAATTATTTGAATACTTAGACGGAAAAAAAGTTACATACGACGTATTCCAGTAACAACGACAGCTTTTTTGTTTACCCTAATTCATCCAAAAGATATTAAAAACTATTTTAAGTTTCTCGAAAGAAATCCCGAGAAAGAAATTTATATTTATAAACACATATTATATGATTATGTTTAGGTATGTACATATGTGTAAAACGCGCAAATAGTATTTTTCGGCATATAATCAGTGCCATAGATCACAAGCTGTTGATACGTGTACAGCATATAGAATGTTCGAGTGGGTGGATTTCCCACGACAGCAATCCATCTTCAGGGACACACCCAACCGCTTAGTACGGCTCCTTATCACACCGCTAGCATTCTTATCACGAACTAGCGGCCTTGCTCTTATCCGCTACCTATGTCACTGCTTCGCTGAAACCCTTGTACTACTATGACTATATATGTGATATTAAAGGCAATTGCTTTTAAAGACGAACGCATAAAACCTTGCAACACTTGTTCCTAATGTCAAGTCGCTTTGTGACGTTAAGGAGTCACAAACTTTTTTCATTCGTTTAAAGATGCATTTTACCCCAGATTTTTTTTATGGAAATAACTAAAATTCTTTTATAATTATAAGGTAAATTTATCTGTAATTGACATTTTAAGCCAAACCAATATTTCAGTGTCATTTAAAATATGTGTATATGTCTAATGAAATCGAATTTTAAAGGTGTAATTAAAAAGAGCAATTTATTAGTTTTCTAATAGTTTTGCTACAATCTTAATAGGTGTAGTAGATTTATAATGGTAATATATTCTGTTTAGAGCTAGAAAACATTCTAGCGTTTGACAATTAAATATACTTAATGTATATTAGCATATTTTTGAAATAACATCATTATAGATCTAGGTTAAACATATAATAATAATAATAATATTTATTAATCCATTTTGATCAACATACATTGATATTGGATAGGTTAAAAAGAAAACAAGTAAGTATATTGACGTACAATAAGTAATGATCTGGGCATCAGTCAAACTTCAATAAGCGAAAACATAAATTTCATCCATTTGATATTCAATTACTTCAAGAACTTGATGCCGGTGATTTTCAAAAAAACGTTTGGAATTTGCGGAATAGGCCTTAGACAAATTTCGCCAAGAAAATACTTATTTTAATTATCTTTTATTTATTGATGAGGCAATCTTTCACAAAAATGGCTATATGTAAACCGGCATAATTTTCATTATTATGACACAGCAAAACCCGATTTCATAAGACCATAAGATCACCAACATCGATGGTCTATAAATGTTTGAGCAGGAATAGTGGGATCTCACTTGATAAGACTACACATATATTTTTTTTGAAAGGAATGTTGAATTTGAATCTTTCGAAAATCAATTACCGATTTTATTAGAAGATGTTCCATTCAATGTAAGGCAGAGAATGTGGTTTCAACACAATGGTGCCCCAGCCCATTGTAGCAAAGTAGTTAGGAGATATTTAGAAAGAAATTAATGGATAGGTGGATGTATGTAAATAGAAGGGTGATGTTACACTGCGCCCTTAAAGATCTGTTGTGTCCCCTATTCTTATCAGGGATAGGGTATCAGAAGGCCCCAGTCTAGGTAAGTCTCCCTCTTCGATTTCACATGCTCCCAGGTGCAACGTCCTCGAGTTGCACAGTGCCACGCAGTTTGAGAGGAGGTGGAAGGGGGTTTCATCTTGTTCCCCAGAAAATCTACATTTAGATTCCTTTTCCAATCCAAGCTTGCTTAGGTGTCCTTTCAGTCTACAATGGCGTGAAAGTATTCCTGTTAATATGCGAACGTTGTTTTTACTCAGGTTGATGCATTCTGTAAACCTCTTGTGGTTATAAGTTCCCAGAAGAATTTTACTTTGCCTCATTCCCTGGAGATTTTCCTAGTAACTGGATTTTCTCTGCTCCATTTCTATTTTTAGTTTCTTCAGTATTGTACTGCTACTTAACCCGCAAAAGGGTTCAGGCCCTACAAAAGGCATTCCAGCCCCTTTTTTGCCAGATTATCCGTTATTTCGTTTCCTTGCACTCCTGTGTGACCCGGAACCCACAAGAGGGTTACTTTATTCCTTTTGCCTAGCTCATTTAATTTCCCTAGCATTGCCAGACCATCTTGGAACTGATTTCATATGAGCTCAGCGCCTTGATGGCTGCTTGATTATCAGACATGATGATAATCTCCTGCTTTCGATAATTTCTATCCATATTGAACTGAACACATCTTTCAATAGCGTGTATTTCCCCTTTTTTGCGAGATTATCCATTATTTCGTTTCCTTCCACTCCTGTGTGACCCGGAACCCACAAGGAGGGTTACTTTATTCCTTTTGCCTAGCTCATTTAATTTCCCTAGGCATTCCCGACCATCTTGGAACTGATTTCATATGAGCTCAGCGCCTTGATGGCTGCTTGACTATCAGACATGATGATAATCTCCTGCTTTCGATAATTTCTATCCATATTGAACTGAACACATCTTTCAATAGCGTGTATTTCCGCCTGAAATATACTTGGATATTTTCCCAAGCTTTCGAAATATGTGGTTCTAGGTTCACATATTCCTATTCCAGTTCCCTCTGCCTAATCATACCCTCCTTGACCATTCTGAGTGTGGTTCTTTTTGCCACGCCCTCTACTACAATATAGAGAGGGGTAAGATCCAATACTACTTCATAGCTATGGATAGGTGGATAGGTAGAGAAGATCCAGTAAGGTGGCCACCACGGTCTCCAGAATTAACAAAATTAGATTTCTTTTTATGGGGATATGTGAAAAATTAGTTTACCAAGAACCACCAACAACAAAAGCAAACATGATGGATGGGATTCGTGACGCATTTCCCACAATAAATGGCAACATGTTAATGAATCATTTTTAACGCCATTGCAAGTTTGTGTTGAGCAAGAAGCGGGCTATATCGAACATTTCATGTAATTCTGTTTCTGTTATATGTTATTTAATTTTATTAAATTACTATATTGCTTTTGACAGGTAACAGTTGTTTGCTATTTTGGGACACATTTTTGTCTACACTAATTTTATTTCAGTTATTATAATCGTTCCACAGCCTACTTTTTATGAATAAATATCTCATTTTTGTGATGCTTTCTAAAAATATTGAATTATCTCAGAAAGTATAAGTTTTAGATATACCCTACTCCTAACAAAAATGAAAGCTCATAAAAAAGTGCATATGATGAAATAAAAAAATATAGGGTGTTCAACAAAGTAAAAGCCGTTTAAATATTACAGAAATTGATTGCTTCTGGAGACCACTCTGTAATTTTATCAAATAACATTCAATTCATGAAAAAGACCTAAGCTTTCCTAAGCTACACAGCAAATTTTAGAGTTCAATTGTTAATGATAATGCCGGAAAAAGATGCTAAATGGACACGTGCATTTTGAAAATTTTATGTAAAAAGTCAAATAACTTGGCAACCTTGCATTCGAAATTTCAAACGAACATACAGGGTGTTTTGAAACATCGTTTAAAGATTTTAAGGGCATGTAGTACGAACGAATATAAGGTTAAAAGTCATAATAAACATATCTTCACAAATCAACCGTTTACGAGATAACAGCGAGTGTTCCTAGTAGTACATGGATATAACATATCCCAGTAAACAGGTGCTTATCAGCTTTATGACAGTTTAATTTGACGTTTTGTGCAATTTGTAGCAATTACAATGGTTGTGTATTCTAATGCTGAAATGAGCGATATGGTGTTCATGTACGGTCGTGCTAATGGGAATTCTTTACAAGCACGTCGCTTCTATGCTGAAACGTTTCCTGATCGCCAACTGCCTTCGCATGTTTGAGAAGCGGTCTTGTGGTACTGGACGGCAGAGAATAGCATGTACTCCACAGATAGGAGATCGAATTTTGAATATTATTGATGAAAATCCCGAAACTAGTGTTGGAAGAATTTCGACTCAAGTGGGTGTAAGCAGCAATCTTGTTTGAAGAACTCTTCATGAGCAACTCCTATACCCCTACCATATCCAACGGGTACAAGCCCTTATTGCTCCGGATTATCAAGCGAGAAGGGCTTTCTGTGAGTGGTTTTTGCGAACAGCTGCTGATCGGTCAGATTTCGCTGAGAACATCCTTTTCACTGATAAGCTGGTTTTACTAAAAATGGAATATTTAATTTCCACAACAATCACGTTTGTTGTGACGAGAATCCTCATGCTACCGTTGAAGCCAGGCACCAGCAACGTTTCTCTCTAAACATCTGGTTAGGCATGATAGGGGAACGGTTGTTAGGGCCGACTGTTTTGCCACAACGCTTAACAGGTCCTGCATACCTCGAGTTCTTGGAAAATACTTTACCTGAACTTTGGGGAGATTTACCTATAAATCTAAGACTGAACCTCTGGTTTATGCAAGATGGAGCTCCACCGCACTTTACGCGTGCTGTTAGGGAACATCTTAACAATGAATTTCCTGGGAGATGGATAGGGCGAGCAGGTCCCATTGCTTGGCCTCCAAGGTCTCCGATCTAAACCGTTGGACTTTAGTATCTGGGTTATTTGAAAAGTTTAGTGTACGCAACACCGGTAAACGATTTTCCAGAGTTGCGCCAACGAATAGAACACTGTTGCCAGATAATACGAGAAAAACCCTTGTTTTTTGAAAGAGTGCGCGCTTCCTTTGAAAGCAGATGTAGATCCTGTGTCGAAATGGAAGGACGTCATTTTGAACATCTTCTTTAATTATAATCTATTTTATGTTAAAATGCAATAACATCTTAATAAAAACCGCTAAAGCAAACTTATTTTGCAATTGCGATAAAATCTCTGTTATCTCGTAAATAGTTAATTTGTGGACATATGCTAATTATGACTTTTAACCTTATTTTCAATCGTACTAAATGCCCTTGAAATCTTTAAACGATGTTTCAAAACACCCTGTATGTATTTGTAACATTCACTACAACAAGTCAGCGTGCCTAAAAAAATGAGTATGGTTTCATTTGAAAAAATTAAGTTGAGTACGGTCCTGGAAAATTGATACACCTCGTGAACGTGAAAATATTTTTAGAGCGTGCACTTCTTTCCGTCATGTAGGATGCCACATTGAAAAATCTTTTATGAGAGATGTTAAAGTCATTATCGACCGATATCGGACTCACCCTGTATATTTTTTCTAAAGATCTAAACACTAAGAAGAAAATTATAAAAAAATCTAATTGTATACATATTATAGCTTTTTTAAGGTTGGGAAAAAAATTCAAAAACAGTGAATAGTTGGGATCGTATTAATAATTTAGTACATCTATTAGCGTTATATAAAAACCTTTCTTAAACACAAAGCTTATCAACGCCAGGAAGCCTACTGAACCGTGCTTATAGTGTTGTGTTTAATCGATCGGAAATCTTTATATTTGGAACATCAAAGTTTTTAATTGTGTTTTAAGAGAACATACCGAACACGTGTGTGTTCTCCTGCAGATAAACGCGCAGAACCGATTTATAAAGTTGACAAGAAGCAGGATCAGAAAGTTAGTCACTCACTGCGCGTGTTATTTCCTCTCGGAATCGATTGATTTCGGCCTGGTAATGACAAATTCTTGATTTCGCAGTAGTTCCCCGTAATACACACAAGTGGCAGTAGGTTGTCCTGTTTCGTATGGGGAATATTTTTTTTTATGTAATTTAAGCGACTCCGCCGTATATATACGGGCACGGAGGTGTTTGTAGAAGTCATAAAAAATTATTATATACAGTAGTGGCCACCTAAATGTACAGCACTGTAATTTTATTTTACTATAAAATAAAACTACATCGCTATAGAGAGTGATTGTTAGAATAATATTTATTTAATGTGAATTGCTGCTCGATCTGTACTCTAACAGTTCTAAAAATATAAAATCTCAATGACATTTACGTAAATGTAATCGGAATTGCAAATAGACACTAACCATTTTATGATTTTTCTGTTTTTGTTTTATTTAGAATGAAGGTAGATTTAAATCCTTCTGGAAATGATATGATTTAACATTACATCTAAGGCAGCTATTACAGAATTTGAAAATATAAGTTGTAGGTAAATAAGGCAGGATTTTAACTTAGCATTTCCTTCACGCTAATAGAAAAATGGCACTGCATTTTATTCTCTGAGTAACCGAAGAACCAAGCAGTAAAATAAATAAATAATGGTAGATTAATATCAATTTATTAATAATAATAGTAGATATACTTGCAATTAAAAAATTACAGAAAATTGTCTGTGAGTGTATGCATATGTACTGTATTCACATTTGTCAAATAATGTAAAAATAAAATATATAAATATATGTATATATAACAGACAAAATATAGAAGGTACAGGAGGTTTGAAGTGATGATATTACATCTCTTTCGCAATACAGAAATTCCTTTATACTGTAAACACACCCTCTCGAGTAACAACAAAAACCATCTCTCAGCTAAGTATATCGACTGCCGTCTTGGCGTTTTCGACGACATTTTGAGAACTTTCGGAAAACACCAGGAGTGAAGTGTTGTCTGCATACAAACAAATTTCGACATTTTCGATATCAGATGGAAGATCATTGATATACCGCAGGAGCCATCCAAACTCCAAACAGCTAGATACGTTGTTACATGCATGAAGCGCACGCTTGTGTTCTAGTAGATGTGGCTCGTGCAGTATACGATAAACAGTGACGGTCTCAGTATAGATCCTTGCGGAACTCCACACCCGATACTCTCCCGATTTGATTCCATGCGGTTCCAAGACGTTAATTGTGTTCGGTTGGTAAGACAGGACTTTAAAAACTCGAGTGGTACTTCCCTCACCCCATAGTACTCTAATTTACGTGATTTACGGAATCGAAGGCTTTTGTTAGATCAAGCAAGCATGGTCATCTCAGCACACGTGCCAGAGTCAAACGCATCGTAGATCTGCTCCACCATCTGTGATGTTCCTGTGACTGTCGTCGAATGCTCCTTCCTGTAGCTATGCTGCTTTGGTGTTAAATCATTATTTCTTTCAAAATAATCTGTTGTTCGAGATGATATGGCCGACTCCAGGACCTATGTTCAGCTCTGCGGATCTCTTGTGTCCATGGTTTTGTTGCAAATTCTTCTCCATTCTGTTATTCCATACCCGTCCCTTCCAAACTCTGATTTTACTTTGAGCCATTTCGTTCTTGGTCTTTCCCTCGATCTTCTACCTGATATGCCTCCCTCCAGAACTTGATTTGTTGGCCTCGAGTCTGACACTTTAACAATTGAGGGTTGACCATATATTTGTATGAGTTCTTTATTAGTTCTTCGTCTCCACTGGTTATTTTCTCTCACAACTCCATATATTTTCCTCAACACCCTCCTCTCCCATACTGTCACTGCTTCCGCCTTTCTTTGGTTAATCTTCCATAGTTCACTACCACATATCACCACTGGCCTGACATTTGTTTTGTAGATGTTTACTTTTACTTTTCTCGATACCTACTTCGATCTAAACATTCTTCTTACCCCTGCTAAACATCTCTTTCTTGTATTTCCATTAATTCTTCTCCTTTGTTTGTCATGGTTACTGCCAGATAGTTAAATTGCCCAACTTCTTCACATTTGTATTGTGTCCCATTCTCTGTTATAAATTCAAGTGATCCATTTTGTGGGTTTTGGGTTTCAGTTGGCTTCATATATTTCGGCTTGTTTTCATTTATTTTCAATCCCTGTTCTTTTGCTCTTTGCTCTATTATTTTATTACATTATTGTTTCTGGCTAAAAGTACCAAATCATTCGCATATGCCAAAGTTTTGTTCCCCTTGGTTGTATATGGTTCGACCTGCTCTTACTCCAGTGTCTCTAATAATCTTATCTAGTGTTACGTTGAAGGGCAACGTTGACAGAGGTCCCCTGTCTTAGTTCTCTT
>RXPK01001153.1:0-90378 GCA_004143645.1 Protaetia brevitarsis
GGAACCACTTTTCCAATCCATCTGTCAAAATAGTCTTTATTCAAATAATTAACTACATTATGCGCATAATGAGGCGGTGGTCCATCATGCTGAAACCACATTTACCCTCTTATATCAAGAGGTAAATCATTCAACAACTCTCTAAATTAATGCTCAAGAAAGTGTAAATCCCGTGCTTCTGTAAGATTACCATATAAATGTGTGGGTCTAAAAGTTTGTTTCCAATAATGCCTCCCCATATGTTAAGTGACCGCTGCTACTGATAACATGCGGATTAACTGTGTTATACTAATGAAAATTATGGCGGTTAACGTGATAATTTTTGTGGCAGGTAGCTTCATCGGCAAATAATATATTGAAGAATCTTACTTCTTGTCGCTGTTGTCCAGCTCCTACCGACAAAAAACAACCTTCGATTGAAATCTCATTGATCTAGTTCTTGAGCCAATTGATAATGATAAGTATTAAATTTATTTTTATTAAATTGAGTCATGCTGACATCAACGAAATTCCTATTGTGTCTACGAACGCCCGCATAGAAATATTTGAAGATTCAGCAATACTACCTACTACTAAAAATTTATTTTCTTCAGTGGCTACAGTTTTCGGTCTTTATATTTTTTTACAATTCCCCTTTTCCAGTTCTTTCAAATAGCGTCTTTTAAAAGAGAGCGCGATAGGCTTCCTTTCCATTTTTTTTGATATTTTTGATCGTAGGTACATATATGGGACGAGAAAACAGTTTCTATCACATTCTCCCAATACATACACCATATTAATTAATTCGCTCAAAAACTAATAAAAATCAAAGCACTTGTTAATAGGAATTTAATAATGCAATGGTATACAGGGTGTTCTTCAGAAAAGCCCATTTGAGTTAATTGAATCCTATAAAGGAATTCCCTGCTGGTAAAACACCCTGTAAAATCACGTTCCAGCGTGATAAAATCAATTCCGTTATATAATCGTAAAATACATAAATATGTAGGTACACAGGCGACACTTTCTAATTGTACGACCTACAGGGTAAAATAGAGCCTACACGTTTAGCGTGGATAATAGACGGATCTATGCATTAACTGGCCGCTTCGAAATGTATAAACACAGATGTGCTGTCTGTTATTTTAAAAAAGCTTAGGCTGGATTTATTAATGTGCCAGTTGAATGTATCTATTATGTATTTATCTTTGCGTAGGAATAAATTTATTTGATGTTTGAAGTATTTCGAATAACTGTAGTCTTATTAAATAGTTTTAAAAGGTATTTTCTTTTTACAGTTAAACTACGACTCGAAACTAAACCAAAGGCATGTTAATTATGCAATAAATAGCAATATCAATGGCTTTACTACTTTTATTCATTTTATACGTATGCAAATAATAATGAACGTATCAAAATGCATCACACGAAAACATTTAAAGTATCCAGTTATACTGAAATCAGTAAATCATATCTCCGCTATGCTTATAATTTTTTAATCTAATTGATGTCTGACGATTTTATATCAATTTTTTATTCGCTGGGACTTCCTTCCTTGACATTAAATAATGAAAGAGATATGGCGAGGATGCATTCAAAACCACGATTTTTATATCAGATATTAGTCGTAAATCGAAGAGCAGCGATAGGTATAAATATAAAATACAGGTTTAAATTAATAATTAATGATTACTTTATATACAGTGATCGGCATAAATATTGCAACATATGGGAATTTTTTTATTATTAAAATATAATAAAACTTTTTTGGGGGATAGGTTGTGCATGTCTAGAAACCCCAAAATCTATTTTAATACACGTCACGTGACCACTAGTATGACGGTAAATTTGAAAACTAGGCTGTGAATCTGCGAAAAGTGAGGTTAGATGACATGATATCGAAAAAAGTTATTTGAAAAAGTTGTTTAGAATTCAATTCTGATGCCGTATGCAATTTTTTGTAAAAATACTTTGAAAAATTATAAATCACAATTTTTCCAAATCTTAATTAATTGAATTACATATTTAATTTTTTTTTTGTTTTTAGATAGTTCTAGAAGTGATAAATAAAATTTTATAAACATTTTTATTTTGAATCACTTAATGAACACTGCTTTTATTGAAAATTATAACACTTTTTTGTTTTCCGCATTAAAGTCGAAACCGTTAGTCTAAAACTAATAACTCATAACACTACATGCGCGCACCGAAGATATTTAAGTAGGTTTTGAAATTAGAGAACAAGGAATAATAAATAGTAGGTAAAATAAAAATAGTTTAATGCCTATGAAACTTAATAAAGTAAATGATTAATAATAAGGTATTTTTACTTTTTAGAATCATGATATGAATACTTAAGCAAAAACATTTAAGCAATAACTAATAGTAATGAACAACCTGTTAGGCACATATATGGTTCTGTTTCTTTTAAGTAAGGTAGGCTTTGAAATTAAAATCGAAAAGATAATGTAGTAAACCATTTTAATTTTCTAGTAAATGAGCACTTACTACTATTTTTATTTTACCTACTGTTTATTATTCCTTGTTCTCTAATTTCAAAATCTACGTTAATACCTTCCGTGGGCGGATGTAGTATTGCAAAAAAAAAAAAGTATTATAATTGTCAATAAAGATCATGTCTGTTGATCAGCAGTTTGGAATGCAAATGTTTGTGAACTTTCATTTATTAGTACTATATACAGTTCCTTGCAACAACAATTATCGTACCGAAAACGTACTTTTCAGTTTTCTCTGTGTTAATTACGCAAAAATTGATAAAATTGTTTGAGTATCAACCAGATTCAGAAATATTACTGCTGCTGAGCTGCTAAAAACGAGAAAAATGGAAATATGTAATTCAATTAAACAATATTTGGAAAAAATGTGATTTTAATTTTTTTTTCAAATATCTTTACAAAAATTTGCACACAGCCTCAGAATTGAATTCTAAGCAACTTTTTCAAATAACTTTTTTGGATATCATGTCATCTAACCTCACTTTTAAGAAATTCCTAGCATATTTTTTAATTCACCGCCATACTAGTGGTCACGTGACGTATGTCAAAATAAATTTTAGGGTTGCTAAACATGCACAACCTATCCCAAAAAAAAAAAATTTGAATATTTTAATAATAAAAAAAAGTTCCCATATGTTGTAATATTTATGCCGGTTACTGTATATATATATTAATTATTGATTATGTTAATATTGGAAAAAGAAGCCGACGCGAATTAAAAATAGATATGAAAACAATCATTATGAATCAATTAGATTAAAAAACACAAACATATTTAGTAAAGCTGTAGGGATTTGTAAAGAAAACAAAACATCTGTTCCTATACAATATTATATTTAAGGTAAGTAATTGAAAAGCTTCGAATTGTGCTAACGAGGTAAGTCGGCAGGCATAGGTATGCTCCTTCGATGTATTTATTTGTCTCTATTTTATAATTTCAATGTTTATCTATGTTTGCTTACTGCATTTTTCCTTACATTTAAAGTAGTTTTACTACAAAAAAAAAAACACAGATACCGCACATCTGTGTTTATATATATTCGAAGCCGGCAGTGAATGCATAAGCCGTCTACTATCCATGCTACACATATAGGCTCTGTTTTATGCTGTAGGTCGTACAATTAGAAAGTGTCGCTGGTGTACATACAACGGGAGAAATAAATTAGAATATAATAGTTTCACGCACCGCTCTTATCATAGAGCACAAGGCATATCGTCGGAGGAGACAGAAAGAATACTTGTTAATTAAGGAGTTAATACTTTATCGGCTAAGTGATTTCCCTGTTACAATTTCAAAATTCTTTAACTAAATTCTTCAACAAATTTTCCATAGATATACTTCGAGCGCCGCGTACTTCATCCCCAGTAATTTTCCGTAATACTCCTAGCAGCATTAAACGCCCCACGTGCAACGAAACAGTTCAGTTGGTTGCTATTACGTTAAGATATTCATTGCAATTACACAGCGATTACTTCTCAAGTAGGGCTCATCAGCGTCGGTTAACGTCAACAAGCGCAGAGAATTTAATTAACCGCTGTACCTGCCATGGGATTCAAAGAAGTCATTGCGTTATCCACCTGTTTCAGTTCCCAAACACATCGAGGGAGATTTTTTTTCGAGAAGAGCAAACCGTCAATATAAACGACTCGCTTTATTGCCTTCTCTTCTGAGCTAAATTTTCCACTAAATTTCCGTTTTATGGACCACGTTAAGGCCTTAGGTCGCTGAATTATTAAAGGTGGTAGACGAACTGAAAGAAGGTACTAAAACAGAGATAAAGGTAAGACCCAAATAATCAATTCCGGCATATTGCAATAACTTGAGTAAAGTTAGTGCTAGTCGTTCCAAATTTTTTTCAATATAACCACGTGCTGCAGTTTTTCTTTTGACAAGTTTTTGCAATATTTGTCGTTGGTTTTTATTATACGCTGACAAATAAATATGCACAGCATACGTAAGTTGGTAAATAATAAGCAAACATGTTGTAATATAATTCTTGATTTTTATTTATTCATTTGTTTGAGCTTAAGATTCTTTTGAAGTCTCGAGGGACATGCTTTGGATTAAAAACTTGTTTTACCTGACGTGTGATGGGTTGCTTAACTTTGATTTTTGTGACACGAATCCACTGTAGTAACGTTTTTTTAGAAAAAAATAATTAAAATCAATAGGTTTTTTTTTTAAACACGAAATAACTTTCTTACTTTTAATTTGGGTTATAGGTCGGAGTTAAAAATATTTAAACTAATACGTTTTTTTTATATTTTTCACTACAATCGTTTCGTCACGTTTCCGTGATTTTTTCAAATGTATAATTTTTTTATATTTTGTTTGTCCGTATACAAAATTTTTCTTTTTTTAATAAAAATAAAATAATATAGTAGTTTTTAACCACCCAAGGACCTCTTTGATAAATGAAAGAATACTGTGAAAAGTGACCTTCCACCTGCTTGATAGCACGGAACAGTTCTAGGGGCACCAAATCGCCCGTGATAAATGAAAGAATTCTGTGAAAAATGACCTTCTACCTGCTAGGTACCACGGCACAGTTCTAGGAGCACCAAATCGCCTGTCAAAACAGTAAACCAGGCGCTTGCTAACGTATAGGCAATTTTCTTACCGAACGGGAGCGCCCCCAAAGCTCCTTCTCGGATTATTAAAATTTGAAAAATAGTCATTATCAAATGTTGTTGTAAAAACACTAAAGGTACGAATAAAAGAAAATGCTATATTTTACCACTTTTGAGACTCTTAAATCACAGGTATGTTGTACGTATTGCTGTGTACTGATCGTACCAGCATAAATGCAAAATGGAAAGTAAAAAAAAATTCAAATTTACTAGCTCAGCGCATAAAAATAAAAGGGCGCAAAAGAACTATTTATCTCGGGGTTATTCTCACAATTAAACTAATCATGAAAAATAAAATGTGGGCGTTTGAAAAATTTACTTTCTTTAAAATCCCCAAAGATTGAAATGGTTGATTCAAAAATAAAAGAACAGAAATTTTGAATGACGTTAACAATCGTTAAATTTATTTTTTATAAAAAAAAACATTTAGTTATAATTAACACAGGAAAAATTAAACCTTGGACTGAGAGTCCTGGCCAAAATCAAAACCTGCCTGAATCTAATTTACTAAAGGACAATGCAAGTCCTTCAAACAAACAAGAGACAAATTTGTTCTAGAAGGAAATCCTATTTCACAAAAAATCCACGTGGTTTCAAAATTACAACAACCTAAATTAATTTAAACGTGGCCAAAACAAGTATATAATTAAAATAGAAATTTAAACACAAGCACAAAGCTTCTTTTCACCTAAACCGAGGTGATTAACAAAGAAAACCAATTTGAAAACTAAGAAACGGAAAATTAAACTCTTTAAATTAAAAAAACAACATCTTCTAGAACAATATATAATAACTGATCTTACATCCGACTTGTGCACACAATAAAATATAACAGCAATTATTAATAAAAGAGTTCCTTGAAGGATGATAAAATTTCAAATTAAACGAACAACATTTTTAAATAAAAATGAAATTACCAAAAATGGCAGCAAAGAAAATAAAAAACATGTACTTACTCCGCAATCTTTCAAGAAACTAAGTGCCTCTGGGTAACACGGTCGCATATATATATAAAATTTACAATTGCGTGCCAAAGCAGCGCATGAATCGCAAAGAAAATAAAAACTAGAATATTACAATGAACTATATACAATACTGGTAAACGCAAAATGTACAACTGACTGAATTTAAATTTAAACAGAACAATTAAAATAATTCCAACAATCAAATCAATTGACAAAATTTTATCCAAAAATAAAACATTAATTTCTGAGAGAATTTGCCCGACGCATTGACAAAGATTAATCTCTATTAATAAAATAACACTGACTTTACAAACCCCGGGGTGCCAGACCACAGCAGTATGTCGGAATCGTAAATGCTATATAAAACAATTTATTTAATACAAAAATATGTGTTCAAACTTTCCTCGAACTTTAAATGAATGAGGTTAAAGAAACGTCAATCTACCCGTAAGTAGCAGAAACTCTTAATCATCAGGTGGGATACACTGGATGGAATACTAACCTGACTGCGGCAGGCACACCTGGATTCACGGACAGGCAATTCTCTGGGTATAGGTTGGACTTTCGGTTCGACAGGCCCGCGTATCGGTCAATAACATGGAATGGTATTCTGGCCGGGATCCTTCGTAGGAAATTTTATAGGAAATTCTCGACAATTTACAGGTAAAAGTTAGGATTTAAATTATTCAGGCGTAATGTCGATACTTTTTTAGGTCAACACTTCGTGGAACTTTGATATTTTTGAAAGTGTGGCATAAAATCGTTATAGGAATTCAATATTAACCATCGTCTTTCGTGGCCACAGGCAGAATGAGGATTCAAAACTAAATTACCAGTAATCAGCCTTCGATTGTTATCGCTATCAGGCAAGCCAACATTAAATTTGAATATCTACCAGTAACTGACATTAAGATACCGTTATTTACTCTAGTTTGAGGGGAATACAGCAAAAGTTACCAAATAGACATCCCGAAGAATGAAAAATTTCCCCGAACAAAATATAATAAAAACATATAATATACCAGGCAAGCTTGAATTAATATAGAAAATAAAGATTACATTATAATTAAGACTATACTTAGCACCTATTACTAAGATGGTCCACCTATACAGTCATTTTTAACAAATTCAAAGTTTGCCTGTAAAGTAGGCAACCGAATACGCGCTTCAACTTTCAATTACTTTTTCATTTGGCTTTGAAACCTATTTTAAATGACCCTAAATTATATTCCATACCTTGATTCCATAGCAATATATATGTATATATCTACAAATATGTCTTTTTACAACAAAAATTATATACTTTTAAAAGTCAAGGAAACGTGATAAAGGTCCGTAGTGGATAAATAAAATAAATAAAAAACGTATTGGTTTAAATATTTTTAATTCTGATCTATAACACAAATTAAAAATAAAGAAGGTAAAAGCAAAGGTCAAGAAAGTAAACTATTAACGAAATAGCAATGTATGTATTTAACTTTGTTAAATGATTAATATAGTATAAAACAAAACCAATAACAAAATAAGACAAATAAAAAGGATTTTGAAGATTGGTTTCCAGACGTGAAACAAATAATCTAATTATAAGCGTCAAATATACTACGTAAGTACTCTAATTTTAAATCTTCTATATTTTTTTTATCTTTTTTTTGAGATAATTAATTTAGTGAGAGTATGTGCTAATTATGAAACTGACTTTGAAATTAATTAAAGGTATATGTGTTATTAATTAAAGGATGATAATACTCTAATATCAATCCAGACAATCAAATTAAAATTTCCTACAATTATTTGTAGTAACTTCAACGTTGAATCATGAAGTTACTTACAATTTTGTATTACATTAATAGATATTTTAATACCTTTAAGTTAAAGTTTCTAAAAATAATTATGTGAAATTTAAATGTGGTTGACTGAGGAGGTTAACATTTCGTGATTAATTTTAATATCTAAGTATGTAGTTTTCTCTCTCTTACTTTTGTTGTTTTCCTGAAATCTCTTTCTTAACTAATTGTAAGTAGGTCTAAATATAAGAACTGATTAATTAAGAGGTTATAAAGCAGTATTCGGTACTTGTTATGAAATTGGGAATTTTACAACAAAATCAATTGTACTGGGTCTGGATTCTAGGTCTGTAATTCACGGTATCTCTTCCTCAGGACAAAATTTAACAGGGTAGGCTAGGATTGTGCCTCATCATGATATGGTTTTTTTGCCGGGATTCTCTTTTCTTGTGGAAATGGAATAAGGATCGGGATTTTAGTTTCACGGTAATCAAATTCTCTTCTCAGCTCGTCCAACAGTTCACAAAAAAAACTCCGCTGTTCATTTTTCTATTGCCTTTTTGGAGATAGAGATTCACGCATCCATCCATCCACATGGATGGACACCTCCGGTTCAAAACTCGAGAGACGTTCCATTGGTTTTGGAGAATCTCGGGACAAGATAAAATTGAAAATAAAAATTAAGCGAGTTCTAAGTTTAGACTCATATTTGTAAGGCAAGATGATTGTTTTTTTGTTATTGAATATTTTCTTTTTTGATTTTCAGGTCTTTATTATTAACACATTTCTATTCCGTTATTATTTTTTTTATATTCTAAGTATGAACGATATAAATGTAAAGGTTAGATAAGAGTAAATAAACTCGTTCTTTCGTTCATATAGTAGTTTAATATATGATTACTAGTTTCGGCTTTTAACTGCCATCTTCAGATCAACGTCAATAGGTAAAGTTGTCTATCATAAGTTAAAAAACTTACTCAAAAAATTTTGTCATCTTGGAATAGTTTTTCTTATATTTTAATGTATATTCAATTTATAGTCAATTGTTATATATAAATGTTGGTGTCCACTGAATTTATTATTCATGTTTGGTGTTTTTTAACTTATGATAGACAATTTTACCTATTGACGTTGATCTGAAGATGGCTGTTAAAAGCCGAAACTAGTAATCATATATTAAACTACTATATGAACGAAGGAACGAGTTTATTTACTCTTATCTAACCTTTATATTTTTTTTTTGTTTACATTGTGGAATCTAAACAAAAATTTAAATAAATTCTGTGGTCACTTCGTTGATTGTTGATTGTGAAAGAAGAAATAAATTTAATGCTTGACAAAAAGGAATTCCTAAAATGTGATTTTCACAACTTTTTTAGGAAGTGCTTACTACAACACTTTACTTATCACTAATCCTAACCTAATCATGGATGTAGAAGATATGAGTAACAACATCCGCCATATTATGACCCGAATCATGGATGAGAAATCAGCATAAAACATATTTTCATAACGGGATCATCGTACACTGCTTGAGCAAAAAAAATAATGTATAAAATACAATGTAAATTTTTTTATGTGGATAGAGAGTACCTACCAGGCGCGTCCCAAGTGGTGAGTAAGGGGATAGCCATCTGTTTTTGTGACGAGATAGTTAGTGGCGGTTGTAATTTCTATATATAATCTCTTTGGCTAAATCCGGAATAGGATTTACGAAGGTCGTCGTGAAAAATATCTTTGGCTATCGTATCGTGGCTAACAGCCTAACAGAGGTTAATAGTACCGGTTGTTACTCTCAATTGTAACCGCTATAACATGTGTCTTCCGTTGTCTCGCAAACGGATTACAAGGGGGGTGACCTGGAGATCAAGAGGACTAAACCTCAACAAAAAGCTTTCCGGATGAGTTGTGGCGGTTCGCCGGCCTGTATTATTACCGCCCTCGTATTTATGTCGTGCGAGGCGATCTGTGATGGGGGATGAGAGGATTCTCGTCCGTCTCTTGGACGGGGTTAGAGTCTTGGAGGTCGGCAACACACTGCTTTGGCCTGGATTTCATCTAGACGAGAAATCAGGGGTTAATCCAAATTTGATCAACCGGCTGTGTTGTCCGGTAAGACCGCCAAGAGTTCTCTGAGTTACGGTAGGTGTGCTGAAGCTCTGCGATGGGGGCACACTTGACACGGGTGTGGAAGTCTTCATCGCGCGCTGATCTTTCCTGGAGAGCTACATCGGATTGATAACCCTGGCGTTCCATAACATATCCTTGTTGGACTCGGTGGTGGATCGAGAGCCAGAAAAATGAATTTTACTTCAACTTGAATGGAATCCGTTCGTAAAGCTAAAAAACGCCCTGGTTCAGGAAGCGGGAACACACACATCCTGCAAAGAGCGCAAAATCTGAATCATACAGTGCTGCTGCCTCAAGTCACTTAAAGGTGGATCTACTAAATTCCATTAACAAGGTTAGTCAAGTCCTAGCAAAAAAATTGAATGTGATCTTCTACGAGGTCGTGATGTGAAAGCGTCGACTTTTGGAGATGGAGGTACTCTGGTGATAATTAAAATTTAAAATAAATAAAAATAAATATTTCTGTTTGATAAATTTTTGAAATTATTTACTGGAAAACATTCAAATGAATTTTCATAGTCTTTAAGTTTTAAAAATTATTTGATCAAATGAATTTTGTATCTATTCTGAAAGTCCTGATTTGAAGTTACATGGAATTCAAAAGCAAATATTTTCTTCTTATAATGGAGGATGCAAGTTGATTTAATTCATGATGTTTAAAATTTTAAGGACGAAGCCGGTATTTTAGTGAAAGTTTATATTTTAAAATGTCTTGTCGCACCTTGTTTATCTCATTTCATTTTATATTTTAATTCTGATCCAAGGTTCCTAACTTACACTTCCTTTTACCACACTTTAGCTTTTGATTTTTTTTTTAGTAAATATAAATCAATCGGGCCAAGATAATAATAATTGTCAAATTGAGCAACTCTAATGGGCATGCAAAGGGAGAAACATTAAGCTTTTCACAGCACACGAAACTTGATGGACAATGAATTGTCCAGTCGAGCGTCCTTTCTGAGATTTCGACAAACAAACATTGATTTAATCCATATTTGATTCTGTGCGAGTTGTTAATATAGAAGAAAAAAGAAACACTAAACTCACAATTAATTTTCAAGTGCACCCCTGGGGGTAGAATCTTAATAGGAACAATTTCGTCTAATTTCCCATTGGTTATTGTAATCACGTGGTAAATTAGTTATTGTGCTAGGCACCATTCCTAGCTGTATGCATTTAGAAAGCTACATTATCGATGTGGCGTTGATTTGTAAATAACTTATAACGCCTCATCCACCTGCGTTTAAATTGCGTTGAGCCAAACGAACAACAACAAGATCTAATGTTGTTGAGGAAGTTTGATGTGTTTCTTATCATAAACTGTCGGAAGGATATGGCTAGACCAACCTGCAAATATTTTAAAGCCTCAAAAATGTTTAAATATCTCCGAAATTTGACGTGCTCAGTTTTACTTTACGCATGTTTATGCACATGTGGACAAAGCTTAATGCAGTGCGTGATGAAGGTGGGAGTAGGCGTGTCCATGCCGTCAAGCCATCCATGTTTTACGTTGAACATTATAGTTCGTTTTTGATTTAACTTTGTCCGTTATTTTATTCTCCTTACGATTATTATAGAAGCTTAGTGGCATTTGTTTTTATTGCATTATAGTGATTAACGATTTTTTGTGAACAAAGGTCAGTGATGTAAAATTGCGAACTCTTGACAATTTACAAAAATAATATTTGCATACACGATATCAAAAACCCATTAATTCTGCTGTATAAGCACAAAATAACTTTAGTTTAATTTTTCAATAATAGATGGCACCAAGTTTATTGTAATTTTATGGAAATTTTCTACTTTTATTTAAATTAGTCTCGACTTTTCCAGAATCATTTTATATAGGTAATCACTGGTTACATTTATTTTAAATAATTTTAAAGTCTTGTTTGTTTAAACCTATGTGTTTTATTCTTCATTTAATCTCTGTTCTTTACAAATTTTACAGAAGTTCGATTATTTACATTGCACTTTCTAACTTTATTTTAGTTTTAAACCTTGACCATTCCTAATTGATTTTAAATTGTAAGTATCTTTTAAATAATTTTTTACCATTTTGCTTTACTCCCTTATTTATGTATATAAAAAAATATTTTATACAATTCTATTTTGTTAATAATTGTTGCACACTCTCGTTATTTGATACTTCTTTAGCTGGCCAGAGAATGCTCGGATAGAGCGAAATCGGTCAAAAAAAGTGTGATATTAAAGAATTTTGTGAGCACCTAGACTTTGTTTGATTTCATTTTTCCCTGTAAACATTGATTTGTCTACTTCCAAATGCAGTCAACAAAATATTGCATATTTGTAATCTGAAACGTCTACCGTCAAATATATGAAAATGTTTTTAAACTTAAAATATTAGCGTTCCGTATCACTTTGACTACTCATGATAAAAAACACATAGAAAGGCCTCCAGAATTTTACGTTTTGAGTCTGACTCAGCGTATGTTTACTCAGATCCGGATCTACTTAATCATATTCGAATGTGAAATGCACGACTTCTTGTACTGCAGAATATTAATATAAAATGAAAAAATTAAAGGATTACTGAAATATGTTTGTTTCCTCCAATTCGTTTTCTACTAGTGTTTTTTTAAGAATCTAAATTCTACGTTTATAGTTTGCGACTTCTTTATTACGGTATTTACGACAAAAAAATGTTTCCAGTAAATTTTAATTCTTATACGGTGACATCCCAAACCAAGTATACACAAAATATATTAAGTGGTCCACTATAAAAAGATTTTATTTGTGTTCTACTGTGAAATCATTTTTGGGAACCGAATACACCATAAATTTCGCAATGAATAATCCCTTTAATGAAATTGTATGCAATTGACAGATTTTATTAATTGGAGCGCGTATTTTCGTTTGAGTAGCTGTCAATTATCCTGTCCGCTTGGAGTTATATAGGTGCTTTGTGCTCACGTGTTCAGCAATTATGAATCATAACTTGTAGAATACGCTACAGCCCATTCAGCCATTCAAATAATAAACTCGGAGTTTTACGGGAAGCGATGTGCCGTCGAGACAAATGCATGAATTTATTCTGAAGAATGTGCGATTCTGTTTGCTAGAGAAATTCTCTCGTGATGTATAGAACGTCTGATTCGATTTAAGTTCTATGCGCACGAACAGGGACTGCTTCGTTTCCTTCTGTAACTTCTAGGACGTTTATCCTAATGAAGGTAAAAGAAATGTCAAACTGGGAAAAAATGTGTCGTTTGAATTTTATTTTTGAAATTCGCGGAAATCATATTATAGTATACATAATGCAGCTATTAGGTATAGTCTGGTTCACGCTGAGAAGGAAGTATTACTCTTATGGAGATAGTACTCAACGATGCAAATCTATTTAAGTACTTAATTTTTCGTACGTTGTCGCGCTGAACAACTTGGTGAATTTTATGTTGGAGCTTATAAATGTCAATTCTGTGAATTTTGTTTTTGTTTGTATTTTTTTGGTTATGTCTCACTGTGTATCATTAGTATGAAAACCGATAGAATAATGTTGATTGTATTAATATTTATTCCACATCATAACACACAATACAAATAAGGTGTTCTGTTTCCTCTTCTAGTGTTTATTTTCAGGAAAACATACATAGATGTATAAGTATTTCATAATAAATTTACAAATATTTAAAGAGGTATGCTTACAACAAACTAAAGATCATTTCTATAGCCATAAGTGTATGAGTAACTATCGGATAACCAATATGAAGATAATGATGAGATCAATGTTAAATTAATAATATACTCTTTGGGTTCATGGTCCAATTTCCACATGACTTCTTCAACTAAAATGAATAAACTTAAAATCACAATATGTTAAATATTATATAATTATTATACCTTTGATAACATATTTAGTGAAGTTTTTCCAATTCTCATAATAAGCAGAGGCATATCTTAGCACTCAGAACGAAGCCATTTTTATTGCTACCATCAACTAATGCATAATGTTGGCCATTACCCGTTTCTGCTTTTAGAAATCGATACTTAAATCTTGCACAAATGCTCGTCTAGATATACTTGCTGTGCTATCAGTAGTAAAGAAAAAAAACCTGGGATAAATGTAAGTGACAGAAATATATTCGAAATCGAGAAATGACAGAAACAGAAAACAGCGAATAATGCAGACATTATCATTATCGACAGCCATCAAATAAATCTGGCAACAATCCCCATGATAGAAGGAGATAGACACATATGAGTAGGTATAAAATAAAAAGGGATGCATATAGCTCATGAGAATAATACTTCTTTGAAAACTTGAACTAGACTGTACACTGTAAAAAATTACAGTCATTTTGCCATGGTAAATCAGGAATATTACATATAATAACGTTGTGAATTTACCACAATAAATCATGTAAATTTTGTTTTACATGTTTTTTCTAGGATATGTAACATGGAAAAAGAAATTTCGGTAAAATTTATAGCTTTTTCATGTAAGTTTAAGATGTAGCTAAAATTTAAAAGGAAAATACAGGAAAAAACATGTACAATTTTGTATTTACTCTCAAAATTTACTTAAAAGTGTAAAATTGACAGTTTTTTGGGGTATTTAGTGCACTTTAAAAGTAATTTTACTAGTAAACTAATAATTTTACTGTACAAAATATGAGGATCTTTTATATTTATTTGTTTTTACTTGAATTTTCGGGTAAAACTATAGGTATCATGGAAAATACGAAATTCATACGCCGCAATGTGATTGGTTATTGGATTATTTATCTGTTGCCGTAGGTAAATGCTATTCGTTTGTCGAACTTATTATTGGCTCAATGATATCATGCACGTCACAAACAATCGTAGGTTTCGCGTAAGCGTGTTCATTCTTGATCCCTGGTTGAGCGATTCAGTATGACCTATTAGGTGCTATAGAAGAATTAAGTAAGTTGCTTGCTCTCTTTATAAAAATACATATAAAAATTACTTCAGTGTTCGGTAAATATAGAGTTCATATAAATATTACATACGAATTTTACAGTATAATCTTTGAAAAACACATCAGCATGTGAAATTTACTAGATGGTGGAAATTTTAGCTTATGAAGCAAATTTACCTGTAAAATTGTAAGCAACTTTGTTACCAACGATTTTACATGTAATTTTACTGCAACTTTTTTTACAGCGTAGATGCATATGTCCGAGCCCCTTCCCATTTTAGTTGACCCACAGTAAGATTTTTCAGAAATCGGTATTTAGAGAGCAAAAGGTAGTAACTCATAATTTTTAAATAATTTCCTTAATTTAACATTGTCTAACATCTTTTAATTAATAACTAATGCAAAACAAGAACAAACGAAAAATTAACAAAAAAGAAACCTATTTTAATGTTTACCCTGAGTAACATCGCTTTCATTTTTTATAACATCCGAAATTCTACGAGGCATAGTATTAATCAAACCTTGGCAAAATTTTAGTGTAAAGGAATCCCATTTATTCTGAAGTTTTTGCTTGAGTTTAGAGTTTGTTCAGGGTGTTTTCGTAGTAACTTTTTAACAACGCCGTCCTGCTAGAGTAGAATTAATCTTGTTTTAATGTTAAATACTCTTCCATGATCGGTAAAAACGATTCTTCGAAAATGTGTAAATATTTATTTATTCCATTAATGAAATGAAGCTTCTCTTTCCCTCTGCCTGACATGCTGCTTAACTGTTAAGACAATTTTTAGAAAACTTTTATTTTTAATCATTCAGCATTACCCCAAATAAATTTAAAATATAAACGCTATCCGAAAATGTAACGCTTAATAGAATGGTGCACTGCGTGATAGAAGCTTCCGCGGAGCGCCCCCCTACAGAATGTCGGTAATGCGATAGCATACTTCCACGGACGACAAGCAATGGATCGTCGCCAATGACCGAGGGACGGCCGCCAGGCATCGCTGGGTTCCCGGGAACGAGTTAGCTGACAGCAGAGGAAAGTTGCCGCCGCGAAGGCCAGGTACAGAGGGCGTACCAAACGCACTCCCGGAAAGGAGCGCCTATATAAGGGGCTAGGCATACAGATTACAGAGTTGGAATAGTGTCCGGTGGCTATTGTGCGCTCTTCATAGCGTTGTTAACAACGGTCGCACCTAGGCGACGGGACGTCGGATACACCGGATCCAACATTTTACAGCGCGTGTACAGTGAAAATATTTCATCTGCATGTACACAAACGATGAACCCTACTGAGACAAAAGAATTGCTATATAAAAACATTTAAGTTGCGAAAATGTTAATTTTTTCCTATGTATATATTTGTACATATGTTATGCGAATTATATTTTGTGTTTATTGGATAAAATAAACGATTTAATGCATCATGTTTTTTTTATTTATGAATAATTCGACTGCTACTGCCTACAACATACACTTGAAATCGGGCCTCAGCACTCCTTTGTATTACATATAATTGCAGAGGTGTCCAATTTTTATGTTCTTTTGCCCACCTCAATCGTTATTGTTGCCGTGGCGTAAAAAAAAAACTGTTATTCTTTAACCTAAACAAATTTTGTCAGTCTTATAGAGAGATTTTCTAGAAAAAAATTACCTTGTGTGTGCTCGAAGTGCCAAACCCCAGTGTATGCCCTCTTCTAAAAAGTCGATCTCGAAATTTGCCTTCCAACAGCATCGCTTCGCAGAGCACTTAACTGATGGTAATTAGCATTAGATTTTCCTCAATAATTCTTCTTAATGCTCTTCTAATTGTACTTTTCTTCAGGTATCGTAGCTTTGTAGCGACTAATCCGGTAGTTTTATACCATCTAGCTATATGTCTTACGGTATATCGCGATAATTGTAACTACATAAATTTACAATTTTCGAGATTGATTTTTCGGAATTGGAAAACCTTTTTATCGAGATTCTTTTCTTTGCTCATTTTTCCCAACACAGCTAGCTTCAAAATGGATACAAAAATTTCTAACAATTACTAGTAATTGTCTAGGCGTTGTTATTCATAGCCACCTGCAATTATAACCCTACTTTATGACAAAATAAAAATAGGTTGAAACATTGTAAACAATGCTTTTTTTTAGACTTTTCGATTCCTTACTAAGAATTTTAAAAGTGAATCGATAAAATTGTTATTTTCTATTGAATATTGTTAAATATCCCCTGATAATTAATTTTGCACATACAAAAATAAATTGGCATTTATTGTTCCTTAATGGTGTCGAAAAGGTTTTCATTAGGTGGACCAACTGAATTGGGAAGGAGCTCGTATGCCTTCGCTATAAATACGAATGAAAATACGAAAAGAAATGGATTTTCTCATAAGTTAACGCAATTAATGCACATGGTTTTCTATGGAGCCTGTTAGAAGTTTGCCACTTAATGAAATTCTTCAGCTTTAAAAATTTAGGGTTTATAATAATTGAGCACAGGCAGTCCTCGTCTTATGTCAGATTACGTTCTCAGAAATGTGACTTACATTGGATTCGACTTAAGGGGATCAGTGCTTATTGTTATTTAATAGGAAAACTATATTCTTTATGTTTCTTTTTCTCTGCTGTTAATTAACCTATTGTCATTTTTCTTTTTTTAATATGTACATAAGCGCATCAGATTTAATTAAGACTGACAACTTTTTAAAATTTTATTCGGCAGAACCAGAAAAGAAAAATTGAATTTGAAAAAGAAAATATCTATTTTTGAAGTTTTGTAACGTCTCTTTTTCAAGAGATTTTTTTAAATCTTCAACTATAAATTACCTTTAGATGTCAAATAACAAGTACGGAAAATTTGAATCGATTTGATCGAGTGGTTTCCAAAAAATAGGAACATAAAGAATACAGTTTTTCATTGTAAATAACAATGAGCACCGACCTCCTTAAGTCAAGTCCTTTCATAACAATCTGTTTGTATTAACAATAACATAATCCAATAATCAAACAATTCCTAAAATATTTTTGTAATATTTTATTTAACAATTTGTAACTTATAAATGTATATTTTATTAACAATATATAATATGTAGTACATACATACGGGATGAGTCAACGATAGAGCAAAGTTCATATTTTCATTTGTTTCGGGAATTACGGAAAACCGTTAGATACAAGAGTTTTAGATAATGTTAAGGTGCACGGTTTAAAATTATTTTTAAGCATACAGGTTTGTTCAAAAAAATGTGGCGAATATAATATTATATTTTTGTAACGGAACACTCTATTTCTAAATTTATTTTTAGATTCTACGTAAAATTCTATGCGAAATATGAAGAATAGCCCGGATGTTCTGAGGATTGTAATTTTGGGCTGTATTGGTATAGAAGGACTTCAGAATGACGTTAGAGCGGTTATTTTTCGTCGGAAACCACGTCTTCCACACTCTTTTCTTAAAAAAAGATGCCATTTTCAGGTTATGTCACCACAGAAAACACGTCGAAATCATTGAAAATGCATGAAATAATGCATGAACTGGTGTTATTTCAAGAAAATAAGTTAATTGAAATAATTTACAACGATTATTGGTTGATAAATGCGTTCATTTTCAATTATTTTGACGTGTTTTCTGTGGTGACATAACCTCAAAATAACATCTTTTTTTTAAGAAAAAAGTGTGGAAGACGTGGTCTTTGACAAAAAATAAACACAACGTAATTACGGAGGCATTCTACACCCATACAGCCCAACATTACGATCTTCAGAGCACCCGGGCTATTCTCCACATTACCAATTCTATAATTACTTTGTTAATGATGTTATATACCTAAGCTTGTAACGACGTTTTTCGGGTTTTTGATGTTAGTTTTCGGATATTTCAAAATGCAACGGGATTATTCTTGCTTTTGAAATTTTGCGCGAAGTATACTTCTTATCAGATGGTCAATAGTCAACTCACCTTGCCTCCCTGCTTAAACGGTTGCTTACACGAGCGGCGGTCCTACGTAGAGATGCAGCAAGGTTCGTGCGAGTGCCGGTAGTTGACAGTTGTATTCGCGCTAAAATTGTTTACTGTCGCGTATCTCAACGTCGTACAATAAATGATTTAAAATCTACCCTAATTGAAGTAGCTTCAGTTCGTGAGTGTAATTCCAGGATTCTAATATATTTGTACGCGACAATGTGATGTAAATCAGTGAAACAAACAAGTGGTTTTTTGTGTTTTATTCCTCCAACAACAATGACACAGGGGACAAAAAAAACGTTGTACATACGAAAACAGGTGAGTATTTACAAGTTTACATTTAACAACATAAACAATATTTTCTCAATATTATATTTACAATCGGTGATTTATGACAAAGCGATTGTCTGAATTACTGGTGAAAAATATTGAATATAAACAGCGGCAAATATACAAGGCCTTTCATACGAAAATTAACAATGATAAGCAACAACAGATTTAACGATGAAAAATATATATATACATGTATGTGAGGGGCGCCGGCAAGTATTATATCAAAATTCAAAACACATAATATACAGGGTGTATCAAAAATAACATGTAAAGTAAATTACCTTGCGCTGCCGAGACGGAGGTGTACGCCGGGATACCTGTGACAACGGTCGGGGGTGGGTTACCTCGTGTCACCCCTCAGGACGACTACGACGTGTAACCGGGCGGAGAACGAAAGATTAGGTTGTGCCACCCCTAAGTTCAGCTACAATCTCTATTCGAGCGGGCAACGGAAGGCCACGTCGTGTCACCCAAGGGACGACTACGATCTATGACCCACCGTCGACAGAAGCTAGGCTGTGTCACCCAGAAGACGACTACAGTCTCTAGCTACGCGGTGAGAGGCGGGAGGCTATCGTCGTGTCACCCAGCGGACGACTACGATCTAACAGCCTGCGGAAAGCGGGAGCTAGGCTGTGTCACCCAGAGGACGACTACAGTCTCTAGCTACGCGGAGAAGACGGGAGGCTATCGTCGTGTCACCCAGCGGACGACTACGATCTAACGGCCTGCGGAAAGCGGGAGCTAGGCTGTGTCACCCAGAAGACGACTACAGTCTCTAGCTACGCGGTGAAGACGGGAAGCTACCGTCGTGTCACCTAGAAGACGACTACGATCTAGTAGTTTGGGAGGTCGGGATCTGCCTACCTCGATCGCATTAAGCGGACGCTCTTATATACTATTCCGAGATCCCCACGCGAGCGGCGTTGGTGGGGAACCAAGCGTGCGTACATTGAACGTGCGGCGCGAGTGGGGACGCGAGCAATTGAACTCGGTAAAATGAATACGCGCGTCGGCAAACCAAGAATTAAATAAAAAAATTAATCAAAAGCGGCAATAATGCAATCAAAACATATAGAAAAATCAATTTACGGAAATTAAAAATTTATTTAATATAAATGCTATCTGAAATTGACTATTAAGTTGATTTTTCTATAAACGGTACGTTACAAGCTTAGTTGTTTCTCTAATATTTGATTTATTTAAAACAATATTTGTTTCTACTCTTATAGAAATTGGCAATTCGGCCATTGTTTGTGAAGATGGAACACTCATATTTGGTACAAATGTTCTATAGGGACGGCAAAAAAGGATATATATAAATAAATTTGAGTGAAATGCTACAGGGCGTTCAGAATAGTTTAAACAATTTATACAACTACACTATTTTAAATTGATAAATATATTTTTTAAATGGCACACCTTGTCTATTATTATTTTCTCTGATATATATTACAAAACACTTGTATTTTCATTAAGTATGTTTATATATTGTTTTTGACAATATATTAGGCTTGTAATATTGTCAATAAATAACATAGTATAGTATATACCTATTATTAATAGTTTCCGATTTATTTTGATTTTTATAATTTTTCACTTACGCTATTAGAAACATAAACGAATATAAATGATAATAACTTTTCAACTAACTAACTCACTTAATTTTTAATATTATTGTGACGTAATAAATGCACTTGAATACACATGTTTAGTCTTTTTACTAGATTTTTAGGCATGTTCCTTAGCATGAAGGGAGTTATTATTCTGCAGGCATTCCGTATCCTATTTTCCATATCTTCTGATGTTGTAGGGGGATTCACATAAACTCGATCTTCAATATAGCCACATATAAAGAAATCTAAAGGTGTTAAGTCACATGACATTTGTGTTTCTAACAAAAATTAAGGAAAAAAAAACTTACCATGAAATGAAAAAATGTAGGGTGTGCAATTTAAAATAATAAAATACCGGCCATTTAAATATTGCGCAATTGATTGCTTCGTGGGAACACTTTGTATAATTTTACCGAAGAGCATACGATTCATAAGAAAAAAGTAGCTCTTTTTTCTAAGCTGTCTAGCAAATTTTAGAGTTTAATTATTAACGATAATGCCGAAAAAAAATGAGCATGTGCATTTTATATAAAAAAAATAACAACTTGACAATCTTGTAATCGAAATTTGAAACCAACATATGTATTTGTAGCATTCATTACGACAAATCAGCATGAATATAAGCGTGGTGTCATTTGAAAAATTATGTTGAGTATGATCCCGGGAATCTGATACACCCGTGAACACGAACATATTTTTAGAACGCGTATTTCTTTCCGTCATGAATGATGCCACATTGAAGAATCTTTTATGATAGATGCTAAAGTCAATCTCGGCCGATATCGGACTCACCCTGTATAAAATTTTGTTACTACAAATAAAGTAAAAACGTTTTTGTAAGGGACCATGTTAAATATCAAAACGTTATGTATAATAGCTTTGAAGTTTCAATTAAGTTGTGAGTTCCACAAAAAAATACATACAGAAAAGTCTAAAGAAGGGAGCGTACCATGGATGTGTTGTATAACAAAAAAGTATTCGTAAACATGTGACGTTAACATAAATTAGTACGCCTAATAACACCCACCCATTCTAAAGGTTTTACCAACGTTGTAAGTATACGTTTACAAAGTTTAGTCGATATTCAATTTGAACATCATTCTCTTCCAACAGACTACGCACCGAACATATTTGCTTGGAATTATTAACGCCCGATTTGAACCAAATTGCACTGGAAACTTTACCCACATGTTAATTGCGTTGTCTGCGCCATCAGTCAATTTCAGGTCACGTTCAGGGTAAGTTACGTTTAGTGAATCGATTCATTTTCATGTCTGAAATTAAAACACATGTGTTTTAACACATGTAGAGGTGTCCCATCCAAAATTGGATCTTTGTTTACAGCTTTATTTTTGATTTTAGGAAAAAGTATTTTGTACAAAAGTTTTTCAGAATTCAATGGTGCATAATATAAAAGTATTTTTGCCTGTACAGGCTGTTTCAAAAGTAGGAAAGTGCATACGTACTCCGTTATTTTGAGTGAAACATCCTATATATTACTCCATTTTTAAATTCTACGAAAAATAACATCACTTGTATCTGTAATAATAACGGGCGCTGATGAAAGCTGCCGGTTAAGACAGCATAGTTTGTATATGCATTTGTTTTAGAAATTCATATCTTAAATATTATGCATACATACTTAGTTTGATATAACAGTGAAATTAAAATGGATGTAATTATATACAGCTGTCCACTATAGTCCTAAACATTTGCTTAACTTTAGCACAAGGTAACTTGTTTTTTTTTTAAATGCAGCCTATGTCTTTGCTCATGCTAAATTGACCCTTACGTAAAGGCCTTTCATTTCATACTAAACATTTGTAACGCCTCATGTAGGATATTGTAGATAATTATTTTTAAATAAATCCAATGAATTTTCCATTAATTTTAAGTCAGTTTAATAAACACTATATAACTAAATAAAGCCACAAAGTAGTAACCTTACATCAGCATCAGATCAAAAAATATAAAATATTATACGTAAAATAGAAGGCAATTGATTGATGATTAACAAAAACTATATTACCCATGTTTGGTAGGCTATTATCATTGTTTATTACCACAACCTATCAAACAACCAGTATATCTAATTAGTAATAGTTAATAATAATTAAAAGTCAAAGCTATCAACAAAATAATTAGTTTTATGTAATATGTTTTTCCTGATTTCTTTTGTTGTTTGGTGCTACCTAAAGGAACCTATGTTTAAGGAAGAGCTATCCACATAGGAAAATAGAAAGAATAGAATGAGGCTGGCACTTTTATTCATTTTGTAGAATTGTTGAAAAAGGCACCCTAAAATTTGTAAAAGACGGTAGAAATATGCTTAATAGAAAGATGATATATTTTATTTTTATTTATAACATCTGCTATAAATTTTGATAATAGTAAACATGACGTGTAAATACTTCTAATTTGGGTTATATTAATAAAAGACAAACCTTAAGTCTTAGTTCAATGGTTTATGAATAAAATACATACTATTTAAGTAATTAAGTAAATATGTAATAAAATAAATAAGAAAATAAACAGTCACTGACACATAAGAAAGTCAAAGTATTCATACAAAATTATTTGTTGACAGATTTGACTTTTAACTAATATGCTGGTGAAATAAAAAAATATGTCATTAGTTTTATATTTTATTATTTGATACTAATACATATTTACTAATTTGAGGCTTTATTCAATTATATAAAGTTTATTTACTAAGCCAACATGAAAATTAATGGAAAATTTCTTAGATTTATTTAAAATCATTAATTATCTACAAAATTCTGCATGAGGTATGATAAATATTCAGTATACATTAAAAGGCTTTTGTGCAAGGATTGATTTAACATAACCAAAGAGAGAGATAGTTTAATAGAGTGCTATTAAAAAAAATCAAGTTACAGTGTGCTAAAGTTAAGCAAATGGCCAGGATTATAGTGGACACCTGTATGTAATTATAGTGGTTTTAGTTTCACTGTTGTATCAAGCTAAGTATGTGTGTATGATATTTAAAACATGAATATCTAAAACAAATGCGTGTACAAACTACGCCGCCTTAACCGAAAGCATACAGCAAAGCCATTTTTTACACAACCGTAAGTAATAATGTTATTATTACACATAGAATAGTAGTTTATATAAAGTGTTGTTACTTCTCTACGTTGAATTTAAAAATAGAATAATACGTACAATGTTCCATTTAAGGTGACGGAGTTAATACGAGTTTTTCCATTTTTGGACCAGCCTGTATAGTCAAAATATTTTCAGGTTATGCAGCATTAACCTCTGCAAAACTTTTGTATAAATAAACTTACCGAAAGAGCGGTAAATGCAAATGCAAGCTCGGGGCAATTAGGAACATGTTCCCATTTAAGCCATAAAGTCTAAAGATTCTGTCAAACGAAAAGATCAGACTAATTTTATACAACCACGTACGAAAAAAATTGAGGACGTCGACACTGAAATAATTCTTTCTCGTGTCTACATCGAAGATAACAAGCAGTTCCAGCTTTATTTGTCCACAAAAGTAATTGATAAGCTGCGGAAACGCGGCCCTGAAGCCCATTTCAAAGAAGCAAAGAAATACGAGAGTTCTGTTCACGAAGAAAAGTTGTAAATGTATGTCCGTTAAAAAGTCCTTAGATTCCTTTATAAACGCAAAGAATTCAATGAGTTATGTTTTTGTATTTTATTGATGCTTTTTGTTCAATATCTTAAGTTACAAGCAATTGTTCTTTGTAGAAATATGTTTTGTATATTCCAGTTAGTTAATGAAAATTCAATACTTTTGTTGTTCCTGGATTTATTGCTTTAATATAGAAATAAGTTCCTACTTGTCCTTGATAAAAAGATTGCATTTTAAATGGCAAACT
This sequence comes from Protaetia brevitarsis, assembly GCA_004143645.1. Taxonomy (NCBI): domain Eukaryota; kingdom Metazoa; phylum Arthropoda; class Insecta; order Coleoptera; family Scarabaeidae; genus Protaetia; species Protaetia brevitarsis. The sequence continues at coordinate 24,675 of RXPK01001153.1, forward strand.
GATAGATGTTCTTCTTTGCCCCATCATTTAGAGCAAAAGGGAACATTGGCAGAATTTGAAAAAGGTATATATATCTCCGGAGTGTTCTACATTATTGGAATAAAATTATCTATTCAGAGAACCAAAGGTATGTGCTTATTAACGCCCCACGTTAGAATTCGATAAATTAAATAGTCTCTATATACATGTACACTGCCCGACTTATTTAATGTCGTCGTCCATAGTGCAGTGACTATCAAAACTACTCATCATTTGCACAAGTGCGCGTTCGACTGTTCTAGGTAAATGATTTAGTGGGATATATTGCAATTATGCAAATCAGGTAGAAAAAATGGATTATTTAACATCACAAGTAAACGTTGTATATTACGGTTTGAACGTGCTTTGAATTGAAATATCTCTTTCATACCTTGAACACAAATAACTCTTAAAACTTAAAACTCACATAGAAATAAATAAAGTTTGGTATTCATAGTAAATATACCTTGTGTATTAATTGTTTTAAAAAGGTAGGAAATGGCAAACAACAGAGGAAGACTTTATAAAACTATAATTTCAACAAATATTAGCTATTGTAAGCGTTTATTAATTACTATTTTTTTTAAATGGAGACTTCAATAATATTTAATTATTGGCATTTACTATTACTATCCACCCACGTGTTAAAAAAATAAAAAACAACTTTAAAAGTATATATAAACAAAACAATATACACATAAATTAATAGAAGAATAATTCTAAGGGAAATGATTTACACCCTAATTGTAATAAACAACAATTTTAATAAAGTACATCAATTATCACATTACTGAGAATAAAGCTTTTCTTTGAAATTTTAATACCCAAATTATAAATTCATTACTTTTGAGAGTATTGCCCAAATTTGCATTTGCCGTTTACTAATAATTACAACGGCCGTTTACCATAATTATCCTCTATGTAATCCAAGGACGTGTTTATGAATGAATAGCTGATATATCTACATGACATAGTGTTTAGTCGAGCAATAAATTTTTAAAAACATGTTTTTCATATTTATATTTTAAAATGTATATGAGTACCTATATAAAAGAAAAATACATAAATCTGCCAAAAAGTATAAACTCATGTTGTTGTCTTTACGAAAATAAAAATATTTGAATGAATCCATTCTCAATTTTATAAAATTTTTAAATTGTATTCATATTTATTTACCTATACTTCTTCTAATTTTATTAATAATCTTGTATTGCAAGTATTCCCCTCTAATTCTGAAATTAGGAACATTAGGAGTATAAAGTTTTAATCATTTAAATTCATTCATCATACATATAAATATTAGAAATAGGTTTCAAGCTGTAAAACAGATATTTCAATTCAAACTGCGTTCAAACCACAATATTAAAAGTTTCCTTTCGATATTAAATAATCTTAAATCTACCTAATTTGTATAATTGCCAAGGATTTTACAAGTATATACCCCAATAAATCATTTACCTGGAACAGCCGACGCCAGCCGACGCCAGCCGAATGCGCACCTGTGCAAATGGTGAGTAGTTTTGATAATCATGGTACAGGCAGTGTACCATGTACACTGTCCAACTTGTCCATCCCGATATCCAAATTGAGTGATGTCCAATGATAATAAAAAATAAAAAAAACAAAAGGTAAAAAACTGAATCAAAATTCTAAATGTAATTATTGGCTAACATGTTTCGTTGTCTAGCCATCTTCAGAGCCTTGTTAAAGTAGAGACAAAAATTTAACAAGTAATAGGTAAGTTAGTGCAGTACTGTAGCACTGTAGTAGTAACCTAGCTATAACTTTTAAAATTTTTGTCTCTACTTTAACAAAGCTCTGAAGATGGCTAGACACCGAAGCATGTTGGCTAATAATTACATTTAGACTTTTGATTGAGTATTTTACCCTTTGGTTTTTTTATCATTAGTCTTTATATAATATCACCCCCTATATCGATACCCATTTACCCTGATTGGTCTTAACTGAAGCGAGTACGTACCAAAACTGAAGTTTGCTAAACGCTAGCAGGAGTTCGAGCACCATTCAAGCACGAGTAGCGTGGATGTACTTTAAAAATGAATATCAATTCAATATCAATGATGACATCCAAACGTATATTATTAAACGTGTTTTTAATCATTGGCCTCTAAATCGTTTAGCTTTTGTCTTTACTTATATATTAGCTTTTATTTCATGGATTATGTTTTCCTTTCTTTAGCTCGTTTGGTGCTTATGGATATTCAGCTTATTTTTTTACCAGTGAACCGAAAATAATATCTGCTTCAAAAAAGCCTAAGGATACTGCTAAGGGAATTATGTTTTAATCAATTTACTGTACTGTTGGAAAGTATAGCTAAAAGCAAGTTAAATTAACAAACGCAGAAATGATTGTTTTTAGGCATTCACGTCGGATAAATATTTCGCGTCATCAATAAAAACGGATCTTTTAAACCGCTTAAGCTATGAGAAATGGGGAATTATATTTTCGCCGTTTCTCTACCGCATCAAATTGCTTCGGATCGCCATCGAGGTGAGGCGGTACGAAATCGGCTTTATCCAATTTGTGTGTTCCATTCAATTCTTTCTCATTCAAAGGGGAAAATATAGCGATATTTTCAACCCGAGCCACTATGCTTTAAAAAGCACGTACACTTCACGGTACCAACAGAAAGAAAAAAAAACGAAGATTGGATTATCTCTGTATCGAGAAGTCGGATAGGATAGGAACGCCCTTCAGGGAATTGCATAAAAGTACGATGTCAAATTGCATTGATGCAATGAGATGATGTATTATCTGCGGAGAGTACAATATTTTTTAACAAGAAGTGAACAAGAAATTGGCAGTGTGACCAAAGCCCTTTCGCAATGTTTAAGTTAATTAAAATTGTCCCTTGTCAAATGTACGTGTTTGAAATAAAAAGAGAAATAAAGGGAGATATATTTTTATAGGAAAGTTCGTGATGTATTTTTGAGTTAGATAATACGAAATATATTTTTAGTCCATACTAGTTACCTCATATTAAGATAAGGCGAGTATAACAATATTTGTAATACTTCACTTGTGAAGATTCCGGTCGCTCATACGTTGGCAAATATCGTGAGTTTTGTGTCTTCCTTTTTACATAGAGGACCAACTGTAGCCTGCACCGGAAAAGCAGGGTTTTAACAATGTAGTGCTAATTCCAAATAACAATTTAATAGGTAGGAAATTAGTAAGTATCAATATCAATAATATTAAAACAAACATAATAAAATTGCAATTATAGACAAGCATATCTAAAAGCAACAATTGTAAAATTTAAGTAAATTTATATAAACACATACCCAAGAATAAATAAAAGTTAAAGAATCCGATAAGCGAATTGGCGTTGAGAGATATTTTTGAAATTTATGGAATATATCAACTATAAATATTATATGGCATTCTGTTAATAACGGTTTAACTGGCAAGCCATGGAAGTGCAAAGTAAATAATTTAGGCATAAATGAATTTGAATAGATTTTTTAAACAATGGAAATAATTACGATAGCATCAACTACATTATAGGAAAGTCATGCCACTAACTGATAACCAACATGTAGTGCCGCAGACAATTATTGTAGCCTACATAAATGATTACTTACGAGTAAGTATTTTACCTACTTGCATTGTTGGGCAAGGTACTCGCCTATTATTAACAGAGTACTTTTTTATTTACTTGCGAGGTGTTGAGTATATTTATAACTTATGGATTTTGTTTCAATCAATAAGTTGTGCTTCAAACTACTTAGAAACAATATAGCAATATTTAAATAGCTATAAGTAGCTATTTAAATATTGAAAGGGAAATGTGATACACTGTCTTAGAGCTAGTTATAACAATTCATAATAAAAAAAAAATCAAATGGGGATTCAGAAAATCGGTAAGAAAATCAAAAATACTGCTAAATAAAAAAATTAACACTAAGAAAAGTGACTTTTTGTGGGTAAATGCAAGTGTACCTTAAATAAAAAAAAATTACTGTCGTGTATGTAAATTTAAGCTCTTAAAATATGTTCAAGAATGAAGCAAGTTATAGCAAACTATGAAAATAAAACATTAAGCTGGCGTCTAAATTTATATAACAATATTATTTTTGAAAATTTTAACAAATGTATATACACAAAAACATTATAAAAACTAGCAAAATACTTCTATATCGTTTACGGTGATTATCCAATTGATCAAGACGGTTAACCCGTGACGCCGGTTATAATCGGTTATAGCGGCTATCCGGTTATGTACATACGGTTAATCGGTTATGAAATCTGTCGTAAAATGAGAAACCATCGGATCAAATTAATTGATTTCATACTAGCATACTCTGGATTTTCTTTACTTGAAAATGTATTTCGGTTGAGGAAATAAATAGATGTAAAATGTATCTTACAGTTATGTTAAAACAATGTCTGTGAAATCACATAATATTAGATCTAACTAGACTTGTGGTACTCGATTAAATATTATACTGCAAAAATTCGTCAACAGAATTCCTCAGAATGCCTTTATACTAGTTTCTTCTTTTGCAACCAAAGCACATCAAAGTACTTTCACAGTTGTAAAAGGTTTATAAAAGTTGTGTATTTTCGCGTGCGATGAAACATTTTTGTATAACATATTTACTGCATGCTTATATAAATACACTTGCTTTGAAAGTTACTTACTTCCTTTAAGCGTTTCTCCATAGATGTGAGCGGCTTACAATTGACTAAATCGATTCATGCATACAGTTAAGTGCATAACACATTCACTCGCTTGCGAAGTTTTCTTGTCTGTTGTTTATTTTATATGTGTACTAATGTTTATATAATATTTTCTGTGGTTATTTTGACAGATTATCTCAGAATATTCGTGTTTTCACGCTTCGCAGCCTTCAAGGTATTCTTTTTGCATGCTCAGGAGGGTTATTCTCGAACCAGTGGAAAAGTTTTACTCCCGGAGAATAAAATTCACCACTAATTCCCCGTTACTAAAAATGTGCTATCTTCGAACTAACACGAAATTCGTTTCCTACATTTACTCCCGGGGAATTATAGCACATTGTTATCAAGTTATAAATTAGGAAGGGATGGGAAAGGGCCAGTAAAGACGGCGGTGGAAAGAGATATTATATAGAGTATTTATAACAGCTGTTTTTAATTGAAAATATAGGAAATATAGTGATCGTTTTCTTCGATCACCGTTATCGATATTATTTCAATGGATTTTTAAAAATAAAAATCATGATAGAGAAAATGTTGCAGCTATACAAAAGCAGCGACTAATAGAATACCCTGAAATGAATAGCTCCTATTTCGCCGCGCGTAAGCTTGAATTATATTCTGACTGCTTTATACATCCGCAAATATCCTTCAAACAAATTATTGCTTAACTACACTTTTTATTAACAGAAACTGCCTAGATGGTGCTTCACTGTTTCAGCAAGTCGTTCAGCTTGATCTTCATTTTGAAATATTTCCTCAGCATCCTAACACGATTTATAATGTATAAAATTTGAATTGAATATATAAGATATTATATCTTAAGATATAATAGGCTTCAGTTGTAATCTATAAGCTGTTAGTTATTCTACAACCAAATATTATAGTTATATTTTCTATTACTTCTACTCCTAAGCGATCCTACTTAGGTTATAAAAAATAGATACAAATTTACGAACACAACAATGAACGCGTAAACCACCGAAATGAGTTCTCCTGCTTATTTGTTGGAGAAAATACCGGGGAATCTATTGGGAGTATTTTCCTAAGAAAACGTGAGAAATTCAACTCGTGAACTATTGGAATCGTAGGAATTTTTTGAAAATTCTCTCGGAATTTCCGCTCCCTGAGAGTCGAGAATAACCTCCCAGGTGTTATAACCACAAAATAAACACAATTAAGTATTTTGTTATCAAAAGCGATACAAAAATAGAATAAATTTGTTGATCAATCGGCACATAAATTACAATTAAGTTAAACGGAGTATGTAAAACTTGATATACACCAACTGTTTGTTTATTAGTAATTTAACACATAGTTCTTTTTTAATAAATGATGTACATATAATTCACGCTACGAGCAATTAAGCATTACTTAAATATATTTATTTATTTTATATTTTACCGCATTTGCAGCACTAATGCCTTTAATTCGAAGAAATATGACCATTAGCCATCTCCTAGTTCGTCTTGATGTACTATATATACTGCATTTCTCGTCGTGATAATCTACTCCCCCTTTGTAGTATTATAATAAGCAATTATCTTTGGTTTTCCAAAAGCTTCGTCTATAGAGCCTATGTGATGCGACTATTGATTAGAATGGCTGCTTTTGACATTTTCGCCACATATGCACCATAGTCATTTGCTGTGTAAGTCCATATATTGCGGAACCTTCTCTTCTGGAACGCTTTGGGAAGAATTCGGAAGGGATCTCCCATTTATTTTATTTATTTGATTGTTCCAACGTAGGCTAGTCCATTATTCTTTAGAACATTAATCAGTTCAATCGATGTCAACCAATTCTTCGCCCTAATGTTGCGATTGGTGCTATATATTGGACATGCAAATCGTAAAACTGATTGAGTAGTTTTTTGGTATTTCTTTTCATAATCACCTAAGGTCTGCACATCTGAATAAATTTACTGATGTACAAGTAGCCACTATAAAAATAATTGTATCTTGGGTTTGTAAGACCCATTAGCTTTAAACCATACTTAGCTGGCTTGTTGGGCAAATATACACGAAATTTGCGTCTTCCCCTAAAGCTGATTAACATCTCACCTAAACCGTATATTTTTTTGACAATTTTTAACAGATTCTCTAAATAAGTGGGAAATTGCTGCCCCTAAATAAGGCTTACGTCTTTCTTTTTTATCATTTGAATTATCGAAACCCAAATAACACAGTAATACTGCAAACTTTTTTTTAATCATAACGGATAGGAATATACCGCGACCTGAACCGTCAGCAGCAAATATGGCTGTAATATCTTCGTGATTAGATTTGAAGCAGGCCGAGAATAAAAGAAGACCCATAAATGCTGTCAACTTAGTGATGTCTACATTTTTCAGTTCGGTCCTGTTGGAATTCCTATATTTCATTCCTTCTTTTTGAATTCGTTGATTTGTTCACTGGATAATATCCTCAAGCATTTCGTTGGTTATAAGTATGACTCCATACATCTGCGGATGCTTTGGTATTTTTTTTTTACGTGCTAGCTGACGCAGGCCTGGCAATTGCATAATGACATTGTGTCTCTGAGGCTTCCTGAACGGTTGAGACGACCACTAGGTATAAGCATACCTAGAAATATAATCATGTAAAATAATAGTTTGCATTCACCAATATATGTTATTGATAATGTACCTATTTTTTCCGTAGTAACTTTTCTTTTTTGGACTAACTTGTTTTCCTAATAAACTTTCTTCCGTTGGTGTCTGGTCATAATATATCATTTATCTGCTCATTTAAATTGTCTTCTTCTTCTTGTTATGAGGCGCTGTCGTGTTCGCTATTACTTTCGTGGTCTTCAGAATCAATGTCACTTACGCCACTCTCACAATCTTCATCCCATGTCAAAAATATTCTTTCAAAGTCAGGAGCATCACACTTTGAACTCCCAGTAGCACAACTGATTTTATTTTTGAACAATAATATATGTTTCAACTGGAATTTGCACCCGGAAAAGTATTGTAGATAGCTCGATCTGTTAGACCGTATTCAGAACCCGTAAATTTATTGTACTTCAGGAAATGCTTCTATGTTGTTCTGCGCCTGGTAAACAACTGCCGATTAGTTAACTTGAAGCTACGTGTGGTAGACCGACAGTCGGTAGTTAAGGGTTGAAGGAATAAAGAAATAGCAATATTTAAATATTTTATTTGTATATTTATTTTTTCCCAGCAGGGAGGAAAGTGACATTTTCCTCACTCATTTGAGGGGGCAAAGTTGTACTTTTCCTCCCTAGGGCGAAAAATAAGTGACATCGACATGATGAAACTGTACATCTTATAATATGTGACATTATTGATAGATGACATTAGAGCATTCGACCCAATCTGAGCCCATTTATGAGATAATTGCTTAAATTATTAGGTATTCAATTTCAATTAAACTATTATTAAACACTTTTAAAACGACGCTAACTTGACAGTTGTCAAAGAATATTTGATGAATTAAGCCTACTATCATGTCACTCGTAGGTATGTTTTTATTATTTTTAGACATTTAGTTAAAATTGGACTGGCTGAGAAAGAAATACTATGCAAATCACGTGAGGAAAGTGCTATTGCAGGCCGCGGGCAAATATTATAGCACTTTCCTCCCTTGGTTTAAAATATTTAAGCCTGACTGATAGTTTAGAGCGCACGCTTGGCTATCACTGCGGAGTCCGGAGTTCAAATCTCACTCTGGTCAATTATGGTAATCGTTTTTTTCTGGAGTCGTAATGTTGATTAGGAAGGAGATTTGGCACTGTGGAAGTGCCCGACAAGCACCTGGTTTAGGCATTACCCCCCATAAAAAATGGGATTTCTTTGAGGGATTAAATATATTTAAAAAAAATGCCTAATGTCATCACTGTTTTGCACTGTTACGCATTCGTCATCGTATCACACAATAATAAAGTATTTTAAGTATTTTTTTTTTGTATAATCTGTTGCAGTACTCGACCCTATTTCGTTTCTTATTATTGCCTTTCTGATAATTGCCTTATACAGTGTTTTTGTGCACTAAAATGAGATATGGGGAATCAAGTAGATAGCTGTTTGCTAGTAATAGAAGATATTCAGTTAATTCTAAATTTGTTTTTTATTAGCTGTACTCAAAGAATATGCAAGGTATACTACGATATACAGAACTATAGAAATCACCTTTCATTTCACTAATGCTATAACAAAATAAACCAAAATTGTCAACATCTTATTCCTACAAATTGGGTTGTTTTGTAATATCATTAATATAATCTTTAACATTAAGTAATATATCTATGTCTATAATTTGCAACTTACCTTAACGTATGCGTATCAAGTTCAGATTAAATTTAATCCATAACCCTTTAGCAAACCTCTATTCAAAGCAGAGTTGGATTTCCCAGTTAAGGATTAGCTATATTATTCACGTTTGTTGCGGTTTATGACGTAGACGTAGAGTTTATATACCTTAGCTATCACTTCCTGTAGAGTCGCGCATTTAGGAATATTAGAAGATTGCGCATGAAATTATTAGGCACGTGAGAATTATTGATAGTAAAGGAGCGTTTTACTCGGGACTGCCTCTAAAGTCTTTAACGATTATCGTGTATCTGAAATAGTCCTTCCGGGGGAAGGTAAATATAAATGCAGTCGTCCACGATTCTTTCAGCTGATTACAAGTGTCTGATCATGGCTTCCTTGTTTTCGACACGGAAGACGAAATAAGAGGAAGCGACGAATCATCCGGTACTATAACTATTGTTACAACCGTCGCCGTCGTACAAATATTAAAGGGTCAGAGATAATATCTAAAATGAGGTTTGTGATAAGGATGGAAAAGTATATCATCGTCTTCCATTTCCTCAGTGAAAAATAGCAATATGACCTGTAAAACTATTTAACACGTGCTTTAAGCATATCTCACAATTATACGCATTGAGTGTAATCAGAGTCCGTAACTGATTTCATACTTGTAAACTAAATATATAAGAAAGTCATAATTGTGACTGTAAGGAGGCAAAGGGGTACACAGTTACATTGCAATTAAATTCGCACTCAAAACGTAATTAAAATATGTAATGTAACTGTAATATGAAGCGAATGTAATGGGGATAGGTTTAACGTTGCCCACCAAACTGTCCATTACTTACGCAAATAGCATATGAAAATCATTCATCAAAAATATTAAATAATTCAACATTACTTTAGAAATATTATTATTTAGACGTAAAATTAACTATCCTCCCACTGTGCGACTGTTGATAATATTCGTGCAACACAATCTAGCTATTGTTTCAGCTTCTCTTCTGCTTAGGCGCTTGTTATAGCGTTCGTTTCGAGAGTGAGGTTTGTGCATTCTCCACGTATGGTCTGAGCAGCGGGCAATCCTTGCCGCTGCAACGCTGGCGGATTCTTGGAGACCAACTGAAATCGGATGAAATTATGTCCGAACAAACATAACTAAAAATATTTCTCTGGATAATGTTCTTCGCACTATAAATCGTACAAATAAACTTCTTGCTTACATAACAGTAAAACCATAATTTCCATTTGTTTTATACCAAAATATTAACGAAAATTAAAACTAACTTTATTTTTAATTTTTTTACTATTTTTAATTATTAACTATTTATTATTTAGGATAAATCGCAATGAAAAACCTGAAGGGTTATTTAAAACACGAACAAATAGATAGGACCAATACATAATACGTCTTAGAATCACACCTGCAAACATTTATGTGTATTAGAGTTTGAAGAATCAATTACACAATTGGAATTTGTATATATACATATGTACCCGGAAAAAGTTAAATATATAAAACGATTAGAAAAATATAGTTTTCGTCTGCTGCTTAATGTTGCGCATGGATGTTCAAATATTTATTTGAAAATGCTCACAAACTACATAAATCTCAATGGGATAAAACTATCGGTGTATAATTTGTCACATTCATTTTCTAAACGGTACATATTTAATAACTTAATACTCCCTTTACAAGAGGTACATATGTATACATATCTGTTCAACTGCACGTACTGTACTTTTGTACGTTAGGTACATATGCAAATAGCGTTATTTGCATGTGTAAGCTTTATATTTGAAGCTATTATATTTATTTCAACGCTATACGTGCTGCAGAAATAAATATAACAGTATAAAAGGGCAACTACTGCAAAATGTGCAAAATCTAAAGACTGAATGTGAGGTTGTGAGGCGAATGTAATGGGGAGATGGGGACAGTAAAACTTAAAATAAAATTTTATTATGCAACGACAACGTGTACCTCGCTTCCGCAGTGCTTGCCGAGCATTATGGCTTAGACAGTAGCCAGTAGGTATGTACACTTCTCACAGGAAAAATCGGGACACCAGCAATTCAAAATTTTAAAATTTCTTTATTGTAAATGCAACTTTCGGAGGACGTATTCACTTATCATAGCCATAAATCACTTAATCATGTATATTACTGCCATCAAAGGTAACGACTAGAAATTTAAACAGAAAAATAAATATATAGAGAGAAAAAGGTTTATGTATAGAATAAACAAATCGGAATTTCGGTGGCGGCGTTTCCTTTAGAAATACCAATGAAAAAAAATACATAACAGCAAAAAGAATTCTTGAATAGACGGCTTCATTTAGAAATATATATGTGTTTAACTTGTTTGATGTTATGTAGAGATAATTCTTTTTTAAGGAAACATGTGGTGATGGGATTTTATTATTTAAAATTATGTTACTTGTTAGTGCTGCTTTGATATTAGTTTCTATTTTCTTGAAATATGGTCAACACTCGTCTCTTTACAAACTGTCTTTATGTAGCACAGGTTTATTAACAATTATTTAAATATTATTGGATTTATAATACATAACAAACATTGTAAGAAAGCATATTGTTTGTCAATCTCAGTTAGTGCTAAAATATTTGTTGTTGAATTTGATACATTTAATACTTTTTCGTTGCTACTGCCCGAAGCTGTGTTACAGACCAAAAGTGTTAGCTATATTTCAATAAAATAGAACGACATTGTATTACACAGACGATAGTTAAGATATATTTCTTGAAAATACTAAAATATAAGTAATTAAAGCAAATAATTTCTTTGCGAAATTAATTGCTTTAAAAATTTTGTAAATAAACTGTTTTTGGTAATTTTTTAATACATAATAAAATATTTTGTTAGTAATACAATATTTAAGAATACTAAACAACAACAATAATGAATACATCAATAATCACATTGTTCAAAAACTCAGGAGGCTGATTGACATATTGTCTATTGTAAAGCTATTACTTGCGGCATAAATCAAACTAAGTAATATCGTAGTAATAGGTAATATAATTTTAAAATCCATCACCATGTTTTTTAAAAAAAGAATTATCTCTACATAACATCAAACAAGTTAAATACATATATGTGTATTTCTAAATGGTGCCGTCTACTCAAGAGGCCTTTTATTTGTTATGTATTTTTTTTTGCATTAATAGTTCCGTATTCGGTATTTTTAAGGAAACACCGCCACCGAAATTCCAATGTGTTTATTTAATGTATAAACCTTTTTCTCTCTATTTATATTTGTATTTGATAAGTGCATATATCCTCTGAAAGCTGCATTTACACCCAAGAAATTTTAAAATTCACGATTGCTAGTGTCCCGATTTTAAAAAAAAGTTTTAGTTTCTCTGTTAGTCGAAGTGGGGATGGAGAAATAAATTATTTCGATAATAATAATAATTAAGTTATTAAAGTTAGAAAGTTATTAAAAGTTATTCGTAGTTTATTATACATTTATAATGTAAACAGTGTCGAAAAGAAAAAATAGAAAGACGATTTTGTTAAAACAATACAATACATGTTGAAACAAACGTAAAAAAAAAAACATGGAATTAAAAAGTGCAAGTTATCTGATGTAACATGTATTATACAAGACACAAGTCTTGCATCAGATTTAAGCTGGGTTTTCCTAGGAGTAGGTTTTATACGTCGCGTACAACGTAAGACGCCTAGCGCAGTACGTCGTGCACTCAATTCAACGAAACAGTTAGCGTCGTTTTCCTATAAAACGCAACACGGCGCCAACTGTTTTGTTGAGTTGGGTGGACGACGTACTACGCTAGCGTTTTACGCTGTACTCAACGCATAAAACCTGCTCCTAGGAAAACCTGGCTTTAGAGAGGAATATAAATAAAGAGAGAACGGTATAGATAGACCAATCTATGAACTGTTCGAGCGTTGTATAATAAGCAGGTGTTGTCTAGATCTAGACAACGGTGCGTACCTTTGGTGTTACGAAAATGCAAATAAAATAAAATAATGCGACAGAATAGATCGCTCACAGAAATACGGATTCAACTTATTTGAGTATTTATTATTTTTTTTCTAAGAATGTATTCGCAAATATTTAGCATTATTATTTTCATCCTAATAATATATTTTATGAGTTCGTATTTTAATGAAACATATAAATTAAATAGATAGATTTTTGATATATTAAGTAAAAGATATAATACAATGCTTGTAATACAAAAAAATGTAAATAGTATCGTCCCTAATTTATTCATTTATAGATCCTATGTTACCACCTTTTTCGTGAAGTTTTCTGGCACTTTGCAAATGATTTTTGTATCTCACTATGCATCTATTTATTTCCTAGCCTCCTTTCGCGTTTGGTACCTATCTTGTTACTATTCTTAGTCTTGTACGGTTTGTTGGAGCGTTTTGGCCGATCTAATTACCTGGATTTCTTATCGTACTCTTCCATTCAGTTAGTTTACCCTTGTTATCGTTGTGTTATTTGCTATAGGTATTGAGTAATTTTCTTTCCCTGCTTTATTTAAGGGTCTCCTAGCTGTTTTGGTCTTGATTGTGCCCATAGTCTTGATCTTTCTGTTTTCTTTTCTGCTTCGGCTAACTTACGGAGGTGTAATGCACTACAATGAATGTCTTTTGCTCTTGACTTACCTGTATTTTTATCTTTCACCGTTCAACTTTAGCGTTTTGTTCTATATTTCAGCTGTTTTGTTTTGAATTTGTGTTTACGTCCACCTGACAGTTGTTTGTTGTCAAAATTTCATTCAAGTCACAGTACGGCCAACCTTTGAACGCGTTTTGTTTTTGTCAGGGCAGCCAGCTCATGTGAATTCCCCATTTTCTTTGCTCCTTTCTTTTTATCCCTAATCCAAAGTTTAATTTGTTGCGTTAAATTTTTCTCATCCATAAAGGAGGGAGTTGCGACGTATCTTTTAGCTAACCCGGTTCGATTTTCAATTAGGTTTACTCAGCCATTTTTTTAAAGGATTTGTGAACCGTAACCAAATTCGAAGTATTATTTGAGTTTTGGGATTATCGAATACTTCAATCGCTTTTGCGGATTAACTTACCTAGTGCATATTTTTACTTTACCCGATGCGACCACGTGCCGGCCATTTGTATTTTACCCTTTTAAGATCTAAAGGTCCTAGTAATACCGTGGCCTTTTACCACCGTGACCTGATAGACCCATTCTAGAATACCATTTTAAACCACCATCAATTATTAGTATCGGCTTTGCAAATTTTACTTTTAACATCATCATCACGAGCAATCTACCTCCCTCAAGAGTAATCTTCAGAATTTAAGAGCCCTGGTAGAAGTTTGGATCCTTCGGATGATGTTGCCCGGGGTGATTTACACTGCGAATTGATCGGTCGAGCTGAACGTTCTTTCAACACCAGATATTTAGAGACAACACCTTCATAACCTGCTCCTCGAGGTTCAGTGCCAAACATGACCTAAAGTAAATAGTTGAGAGGTCTAATCAATTATTATCTAAAATTGTTGCACGTTTTTAACATGAAGTTATCCATTTTATTTAATCATGATCTATGGATATGAAAGAACCTTAATGCTTCACACTATCGAAAATGTTGTAGTAACCTTTTCATTTGTTTCAGGCATACGAATAAAAGATATATTTATATATTATGTATTTATATCTGAATAAACATAAATGCAGTGGAAATGGGAAACAATGCATAAACACGTTTTCAGTAGAATTACTCTGAATAACTTAACAATAGGAAACATGTGTACAACACAACTCACTTTATATAGTTTCCTCATAACTTTACTGACATTAACATATTAATTTTGGCCAAGGTATATTATTATACCTTGGCCCGTATATATTTTACTTACTTTCCTGTTTTGAAAAAAACAATTGGCCATAAATACCTACAGCGCACAGTGGACCGGGCCAATGTAATCAGGCGGACATCCGAGCAAAATATAAATTCTGCATTTTTTTCACATTTAGCGCCGATTTCATAATTTTGATTATATTTTCTATGTTATAGTAAAATCTTAGATCTCTATCACTGCTGTATTTCTTTGTAAAGCCCCTCAAAGTTGATCATGTTCGGCTGTCAAAATGAACTGTATTGAACTGGGGGCGGTTTGAACGTATTTTTTTAAACTTTTAAAACAAAAATCACGTAATTGTCTTAAAGTATTATATATTTATGTGTTTTCTCAACTTGTTGGTATACAATTTAGCAGTATTTAAAAAAAGTTTCAGCCTTTTATGATATTTCAAAGTCGAGATTCTTTATTTTTCATAAGTTACAAGTTTAATGATTAAAATAGTAAAATGCTCGCATATGCCCGCACTTTTTATCACACAGTTAGAAACTAAAACAATTTGAGGTTGCCTTCATGTAAAAAAAACCTGCTACTTTTTGCTACTTTGAAAGTTATTTTACATTGTAGCTAAACTGCACGGTCATTTAAAATACTATTGTTCCTCATAATGACAGGTGTCATTATATATTATGTCATATATATGTCATTTTTATATGTTTGCGATTTAACAATATCCACGGTTATTATTTAATATTCAAAAGAATTTCAAAAGATCAAAACCAGTGCAAATAAGTGTTCAGTTCTTCAGTTTTCAACATTCTTTTCCATTTTTCCAAAAATCAACTAATAGTGTTTGAAAATGGAAAACTTTAGTACGAATAATGACGAATAATTTTATTTTTGTAAAAATTCTTTTCGTTATGGTTCAATTATTTCATTTTACAATCTTTACATTTAAGAGGAAAATTGTCTTGTTCTTCATGGCGCAATATGTTTTCGACTGTTTCATAAAGTTGCTTGCAATGTGATATGTATTGGATTCATATCCATGCGGATTGATGTAAAAGTTAACCTGACTTCGTGTTGTTACCCATTTTTCAATCAGGTTGATTATTATTTGGGTAGATAGTTCGTAACCGTAGTGTTATCATAACAATTAATCAACATATCGTGATGTAGCGATTTTTTTATTATTTATAAAATTTATAACACTTATATTCGTTTACGTTTCGACAACATAGTTGCGCTTTTCAAAAAAAAATCTTGTGGTTCAATTATTTCATTTTACAATCTTTACATTTATGTAGAAAAAATTTCTTGTTTTTCATGGCACAATATATTTTCGATCGTTTCATAAAGTTGCTTGCAATGTGGTACACATTGGATTCATACCTGGTACGGATTGATGTAAAGATGGTGTTGTTAATATTAATACTGTTCGCTATCAGTTCTCGTCCAAGACTGTTTAACTTGTGATTACTTTGAAGTATGTATGTCTTTATTCGTTGCTTTACACCAATTACCTACTGCATGTGTAGTAGATACTACTTCACTTTTTGGCAAAAATATTTAAAAGTGCTTATTATGTTGCAAACTACTACTATTTATTCTTAACGTTTTATTATCAAAAGGTGGTTATTCTGTTAACAGATTCTTTTGAAATATATTATGCCACCTCTAGAGAATATATTACAACATACCGAACATATTTTATAAACCTAGTATTATTGAAATTAGAGAATGTGAGTTACGCCGTCCGATGTCCGGGTCGGCCCATAAGAGCGGTCCACTGTGCAGCGCCAGTAAAAAATCTATGCTTACATCATCTTTCTCTTTACTAGCAAACGCCGTAGATATTGTTAAAGGCAATAACGTGCGTTTTAACCCTCCTAAATAATTGTTTTGTGTTAAAGTAAATGGCAACATTCATTGTAATAGCGCAGTACAAAGGCCAAATTAATATGTTAATATGTTAGTGTCAGTAAAGTTATGAGGAAACTATATAAAGTGAGTTGTGTTGTACACATGTTTCCTATTGTTAAGTTATTCAGAGTAATTCTACTGAAAACGTGTTTATGCATTGTTCACGCATGCAAATAAATAATCACTGGATTAAATTTTATAGGTGTACTTTCATGTTTACTGTAACGCCACAAAGTAGCATACAGCCCAGTATAAAAAAGTATTAAATATAATACTTTGATTAAATTATTTAATTTCAGATCTTAAACATCCTTGGGCAATCTATATTTATTACTTTTGAATCATAAATGTGCCCTCTCAACTGCCAGGTGGCATGCAAGGTGAGAATTTCCCATTGAGGCTAAAATAAACTAAATCACATAATATAATCTTGAAATTTTATAGGCAATTTGCGATTCCGCTTAGGTCGAGTTAGTTGGGCTGGGTAGTCGGGCACTTCCATTCTTTCATTGGATGTAGACGGACCTGCCTCAGGAATCATTTCAAAACTGTCTGATCTGCTTACAGAGATTACTGGATTTGCTTCAGTCGGCGCTTGAGCATGCGTTTTCTCTTTTCTGTCTCCACATTCTTCATTGTTAATTTCTTCAGCAGGATCTCTAGCCTTCCACCCATTTTCTTGTGATTCTTCTCTTTCTTATTTCGGCTTAACGTCTGATTGACTTCTACGATAAAATGATCCGTTTAATTCAACCACATATGAATTATCCGGCAATATTTTTTTCTAATTTCCGTTAGACCACAGCTTACCGTCTAACTGTACATATACAGGCTGTCCAATTTCTATCCTCGGATATTTCTTTGTTTTTCTGTCATAATACACTTTACTTTCTCTTCGATTAGATTCTAAATTGCGAATAGGATCTACTACTTTAGCAGCAGTTTTTTAGTAATACATGGAATACTAGTCCGTGTATTTCTAGAAAATATTCTTTGTGTCGGACTATAATTTGTTCTGTTTGGTGTATTTCTTAAATGCAACAAAGCATACCAAAGATCTTCCTTTTCTTCTTCAATTTTCTTTATTAGATTTTTTACAATTTTCACCGCGGCGTCTGCTTTTCCATTCCCTTGTTGATGATTTGGAGATGAAGTATTATGTTGAAATTGCCATTTTTTACTAAACTCCACAAATTGTTGATTGATAAAATTAGTACCGTTATCCGTGCACACAACCTCTGGTATACCATGACGATTAAAATTCTTTTTACAAATCTCAATTGTAGTTTTCGGAGTTAAATCTGAAATGAAATCTAATTCAAAGAAATTAGAGTAGTGATCAACGGTAACTAAAACTTTTCTCTGTTTTCCTTTATATTCTACAAAACAAACATCCATTGAAATATACTGAAATGCATATACCGGTATCACGTGTGATTTCATCTCCGGTTTTCTTTGTTTTGGTTGGTATTTCGAACATGTCTCGCATTACTTTATTCGTAATTTCTAGTATCATGTGTGGCCAAAAAACATTGCGTTTAGCAATATTTAAACAGTAATCTATCCATTATGGCTCGAGTGTATTTTCTCTATTATAGTCTTACGTAAGTTAAATGGAACAACAATGCAGTCATTTTTAACAATAAGACCTTCTTCAATAGATAAATTGTCTTTGAAATTGAAATATTTTTTAACATCATCTGGTACTTGTGTTATATATTTAGGCCAACCGTTTTGAATATAATAGATTGTTCTCTTTGAAGTCTCATCTTTAACAGCCTCTTTTAGTATTGCATCCAATATTTCATTTGATATGCTGATATGATTTCTAATGTTAATCTGTTCAAAACTACCAAGAGTGTTATCTATAATTTTGTATACTTCTTTTTTAACATCGCTCTGTGATGCCTCTATAGGATTTCGAGATAGTGCATCAGCCACCTTATTATTTTTGCCCGAAATAAATTCTAAATGGAGGTTGTATCTTTGCAGTTGTAACATCATTTCTGCAATCGCTTCGGTGCTTTAGTTAAAGGTTTTGTGAAAATATTTAACAAAGGTTTGTGATCAGTTTTTACAATAACTTTAGGATTTGCTGTTATTAGTTGATCAAATCTTATGCAGGCGAAAATTACTGCAAGTAACTCTTTTTCAATTTGAACATAATTCCTCTCCGTCTTATTCAGAGTTCTAGAGGCATACCCTATAACTTCATTATTTTGTAAAGCGCTACACCCAAACCAAATTCGCTGGCGTCACATTCCATTATTACAGGTTCATTAACATTGAAATATTTTAAAGTAGGTACCTAGCTACATTTTTTTTATATTCTCAAATTCACAGTTTTCTGTGTTTGTCCATTTCCATTCAGCATTTTCATATGTTAATTTTCTCAAATTATATACTTTTGTACTAAGATTTTTTTATGTACCTAGTTAGATAGTTTAACATTCCCAAAACCTTAATAATTGTTCTTTATTTGCGGGTTTCGCAAAATGTTTAATTGCTTCGATTTTAGATTCATCAGGTTTGATACCATTCTCAGTAAGAACATGCCCAAAAAACTTTACTTCATGTACACACAACCGTAATTTATCATAGTTCAATTTGCAATTATTTTCTTTTAGTCTGTATAGCAAACTTTCTAAATTTTTATTATGATCTTTAATTGCTTCCTCTTTGGTGTTACCTCTACCATATACTAAATATAATCAGCCAGGACTTTAATACCAATTAAATCCCTTAACATTTGATTTAAGTATATTTGAAAGATTTCAGGGGCTGACTTTATTCCGAAAGGCATTCTCAACCCTAAACCGTCCAAAGGGAGTTCAAAATGTTGTTAATAAACTACTCTTTTCGTCTAAATAATTTGCCAGAATCCCTTTTTTGTATCAACTAAAGAAAATACTTTTGCATCATCTAAATCTGGTAACATTTCATCGATTGTTTGAAATTGATAATTTGGTGTCACCAATGCCTTATTGAGAGGAATAGGATCAAGACAAATACGAAACTTGCTTGCTTTCTTTATAATAAGAATATTGTTCACCCAACTTGTGTGTTCTTCTCGTTTTGTAATAATACCGGCTTGTTCCAGTCTGCTCAGTTCTTTACGAAGGTCAGTCCTCATGGCAACTGGTATCATGCGGGGACTTTGTATAACAGGCCTAATTTCTGAATCGATTTCCAGTTTCACTTCCTGTCTAAAACAACCGTAACCCTGAAAAACATCTTTGATTTTGAAATATTATCTTTTGCCTCTAGTTTTCCATTCTCTGCAATAGAATTGCAATATTTTATTAAACCCATACAAGTACAAGCAGACGCTGATAACAGGATTCCATGATTAACATCAACTACGTATAAATGTAACCTGTAATGTTTACCTTTGAGTTTACAGTGCAAAATATATTTTCCTACCACCACTATCTTTCCTCCACCGAAACTGTATAAATTGTGATGTGATTTCTCTAGTTTCAAATCCTTGTTTTCCAATAATCTAGTTAAATATTTATATCCAACCAAACTTGCATTAGCACCTGTATCTAGCTGACATTTCAGCGTTTTCCAGGTACCATTTATTTTAAATTCCACTTCAGCTTTCACAGTACCTCCCTCTTTCGTATTGTCAATAATCTGGCATATATCAAATTCATCTTTTCGATCTTCACTTTCAGATTCATCAGATTTTTCCTCTACTGTTTTAGACAACATATGTACTTGTCTTTTTTTTCTTTCTATATTCTGATGTTTCTTCACTTTTTGCATTTTTCTTTTTACAAACTTTACTAAAGTGATTTCTACTATTACATGTTCTACACAATTGACCAAAAGCTGGCCATTTTCCTTTGATAAAACTATGGACATTACCACAGAATTTACATTTCTTTTCCAGCGAGATCTTACAAATAGGTTCCGAGTTGTTTAAACCTTGAATTTGTTTATTATAAGTTCGTTTATTCGGCATATATCTAAAGTATCTTGCAATATTAAGTCAGGTTTCAACAGGTTCCGGGTTTCGCCGTTGGTAGTTCCATCTTAAAAAATCATACAATTATCCTTCTACTTGAAATTTGAAGCTCATAAGCAGTTAAGCAATCAAAACACAGAGTCGATAAGTGTTCTAGCCGATGTGTGAAATCATTGAAAAAAAAAATGAAAATTATATCACATTAATTATAATTTACATGATTGCTAGATAACCTAATAAAACCAACTTGAATCATTTTACCAACAATAAGTAGAAACACTCAAATGCTACACGAAATACGATCGCGGTACTTTTTCTCGTATGAAGTTAGGTTTAGGTCAGACGGTTATGTTTTGTTTACGTTGCCCTGCGCTCCATTGATCTATCATCTTCTAACATGTATAATTGCTTTTTTCAACGTTGCCGGTTGGCTAACCTCTAGGAATTCCTAGATAATGCCCAATATTACCAACAAAGACACCACTTCACAGTGAACTTTCCTTATTTTGTGTTTTGAAGGGTATGGGTTTATTCGTGTCCCATTTTGAATTTTATTTCTGCAGAAATGCTTAATAAATTACTGCGAATTTTACTAGAGCTCTTCTTTAGGTTTGAAAACGGAAAAAGTCGAAAAACTATAGTTTCTTAAAGTTTGTTGTTTGTAAAAGGTTTGTATTATAAAAAAATAGTTATCAATTCATTGCGTAATTTTATTAATTATTACGATAACTGGATTACCCGCTATACACTATAAGACGTTCTTAAAAAAAGTTACAAATGGCATTTAGCTCAGTGTAAGAATTTGTATAACATTAAAATTTTCAAAACAATGTTTTGTTTTGTCAGAACAAGTCGCCAAAATTTGTACATGTCTCTGTGGAAAGAATTTCTTAATATACACTTGCCTGCAGAATAAATACAGAGACAGGTTTAATGCAGGACCTTATTTAAGACTAGAAACTTTAACACATCGACCTATTTTTTTTTGGTCTGCACGAAACATTCCGATTATTCATGGAAAACTCATAGAAATGTCCCCAGAATGTGACGTTCTTGGTCTGGAAGCATTTACCGCGAAATTTGCGAACTGTTGAATTAGACAAGTTATCTTAGAGAACTATCTAGAATTAATTATTCTAAGGAAGTAAAGTAACATAAATAAATTGCTCTAATCTTCGATATTAATCGCTAAGACAAAAGTTGCGGAATACAATAAAGTTCTCCGAAGAACCCTAAATCTGAAACTGCCATGCGAAGTACAGAAATGAACCGCTATCTGTTAAATTATACAATTCTACAATTCAATCAAGGCTCGCGCTAGCTAACTTCATTTACTCTCGAAAGTCGTGTTTCGACTGGAATTTCTAATGCAAGGAAACAGTAGACAACCTTCTACTAAGCTGTATAGACAGTTAACACAATTTACTATGTACATACTCTGGCGCAATGCAATTATTGCACAGCATTTAACTTTAAGAATATCGACAATAACATCAAATTACATATCTAAGTGATACAGATTTCGTCAAAAAACGATTACATTATGTTTATATTTACAAATTATTTACGATTAAAACTTTGTATGTATGTATGTATGTATGTAGGTATAAGGGTGGTGTTACACTGCGACCTAAAAGATCTATTGTGTCCCCTATTCTTGCTGCTTTACAGCTGGCCTTCCAATCCTATTCCTTTCAGAAAATATAGGATGTCAGAGGGCCCCAGTCTAGGTAAGTCTCCCTCTTCGATTTCACATGCTCTCAGGTGCAATGCCCTCGAGTTGCACAGTGCTACACAGTTTGAGAGGAGGTGAATGGGTGTTTCATCCTGTTCCCCACAAAATCTACATTCAGGTTCCTTCGCTAATCCAAGCTTACTCAGGTGTCCTTTCAGTTTACAGTGACCTGAAAGTATTCCTGTTAATATGCGAACATTGTTCTTACTCAGGTTGATGCATTCTGTAAACCTCTTCTGGTTATAAGTTCCCAGAAGAATTTTACTTTGCCTCATTCCTGGAGATTCTCCAGTAACTGGATTTCTCTGCTCCATTTCTGTTTTAATTTCTTCAGTATTGTACTGCTACTTAACCCGCAAAGGGTTCATGCCCTATAAAAGGCATTCCAGTCCCTTTTTTTGCAAGGTTATCCGTTATTTCGTTTCCTTCCACTCCTGTGTGACCCGGAACCAACAGGAGGGTTACTTTATTTCTTTTGCCTAGCTCATTTAATTTCCCTAGGCATTCCCAGATCACCTTGGAACTGATTTCATATGAACTCAGCGCCTTGATGGCTGCTTGACTATCAGACATGATGATAATCTCCTGCTTCGATAATTTCTATCTATATTGAACTGGACACATCTTTCAATAGCGTGTATCTCCGCCTGAAATATACTTGGATATTTTCCCAAGCTTTCGAAATATGTGGTTCTATTCCTATTCTAGTTCCCTCTGCCGCTTTGGAGCCATCAGTATACCATTTGATGGCATTTCTATTCAAGTTCAAGATGGTGTTATGATCCCACTCGCTCCTGTAACTCAGCTTTATGATGAATTCCTTCACAAAGCTGAATTTTTTTAACATATCATCCCGGGGCATATCCCAGGTTTGATCACCGTCAGGAGATTGAGGCCTATGCCTAATCATTCCTTCCTTGACTAATCTGAGTGTGGTTCTTTTTGCCGCGCCCTCTACTACAATATGGAGGGGGGTATGATCCAATACTACTTCGATAGTTGCTGTTGGGCAAGTTCTCATAGCCCCCGTTATGCATGCACATGCTAATCTTTGCACTTTCGAGAGGTTAATTCTCGCGGTGGCCAGATTAGTTCTTTTGCTCCATGCTACTGATGCATAAGTGATGATCGGTCTCATTATCGCTGTATACATCCAAAGCAGTATTTTTGGGTTGCATCCCCAAAAAACTTTAGTTGCTGTTTAGGTTTACGCATTTTTGCGTAGACGTTTTGAAGTATCTTCAAAGCAAACGAAATAAAGTTAACGTATCTTCACAACTTTAAATTGAGTTTATGCCAATTTATGTAGCTAGTTCTTTGGAAAGAAATATTCGGACAAGTGGTAGCAAAGTAAAAAATTATCTTGAGAAAATGAACATAGAGACTGATATGCGTGGGTTTTGTGAACGCGAAACCGAGACTACGAAACACATTCTATAAAAGAGCCACGAGGCCATGGCCCTACCATTGCCAATCACAAATTAATCATTAAAAAGCTTTTATCTTCTGTAAAAAAAAATGAAACTGATTTTGGATACGGCGATTAATCGTTTTCAAAACAAAAACGGTAACCGATAAAAACGATTTTTAAAAGCAAAACCGGTTTTTAAAATCAGATTATTTTGCATTAAATATATGTTTTGAATTTAAAAAAATAATAATAGTCTGCACTTTGACGTTTAAAATCGGTTTTAAAAACCGAATATTTATTGAAAATGGTTTTTGGAAAAATCCATTAACCGATTTTTGATATCTGGCGATTTCCACAGCACTAGTTTGCAATAATGATGCATTCAATTTTCAAACAATAATTTTTTTGTCCGTTTAAAATATTTGTATACTGTTTCGATATTTTATTAGTTACGTAAGTGTAAGTTAGCACTTTCTTGGCCAATTGTTGTTGTCGTTGACGATGTCTGGTATTCATTGCTCCGTCAAAAGCTATAAAAATGATTATTATGAATTTACGGATTTACATTTCTTTAGATATCCAATGTTGCAGATAGGTAAGAATTTCGCTCACATGCAAGCTCTTTAGAAGCTTTAATAAATATTGTTGAACAATCCAGAGCAAGGTATTAGCTGCTAGCCGCACTGACATAAATACGCAGAATCACAAAATAGACTTCATTTCGAAGATCGTATGTTTACAATTGGCTTTTGTCATCTACAATACCTATATCATCACCCTATCATTCACGAGAATGCATGCTCTTCCAAAACAGCTTTAAATATTGTTATCTTATAATTAGCACATTAAATTGTGTCTAATGTACACATACAGAATGAACGATCATTCTGCTGGGAAGCTAGTGTAATGCGTAAAAGTTTTATTAGAGGAATCCCAGTTTAAAAACGAGTTTTACAGAGGGCAAGCCCTTTAGAAACGAATTTCTTGTGTTATTTTGTTTTTAATTTGCATGTTAATCGCCCTTTTTTGACTTGAGATATTCTGGTACAAGTTGCTTATAAATCCTATAAGGCACTAACGCCTCTATAACCCATAAACACATTCCGTCAAGTGTGTTTATAGCTTTATGGTAACATTAAATTAGCAAACGAAGATTTACTTGTACTGCTAATGCCACTACATGATTACTTCGCGCTCAATTATTTAGAAGGAAACATTTTGCTTTCAAATACTTCATTCCCACATCATTCATAAAAAATACTAGCATTTTGTGAAACTTTTGTATATTACGTAATACGAGAAATTATTAGTTTTAGTTTATTAGTTTCTATTTTAACTATGGGTAATTATTACTATACATTTAGTAAGGTCATAGTTTTTGTATTTCTACTATCATATAACGTGTAAAGTAAGTTTATGGATGGATATCCCTGAGTTTAACATGCGTAATAAAAGCTATTGTACGCAGAGATGTACCGGTTTATACTTTCACAATAGAGGTTTACGAAAATTGGTATTTTAAAACGTTTTCAGTACATCTTGTGTTGTTTTCAATAATTACATAACCTAAAAATATAGTAATTTGGTATTAGAAAGAAAAACAAAGAAATTAATTCTACCCAATCCTTTAGTGTAATATAATTAGCGACCGGTTTCGGCTCTAGGCCATCCTCGGGCGTAATACGTCAAATTAGAAAATTAAAGCTGCGTCATTAAATTTTGAAGTGTTCCTACATTTTAAAAACATTAAATAAAATAGAATAGAGAAATAGGATAATACACAATGAAATTGGAATATACGTTGTGAAACATATTTAGTAGTGCTTATAAGGTTATGTTTACCGATACAATTTCGTTTGCCGACTATAATTCTCGATCCACGAATCATGGATCCGGTAGATGAAGCGGGTATATACCGGTACATTTCCGAATGCCAGTACATTGCAGACGATACAGTTTCCGAACGTTTTTGGTTGATTGGTATATATCGGATCCAATTTTCATAAACTCCTAATGATTGCATAATGCAAAAACCGTAGTCCACGTATGTCAAAAATTAATGTAGTGAATGTTAACTTTCAAATATATGAAAACATGGAATATTAAATCGAGTTTTCATCGTGGAGCGTGAATTTTCCGATTCTGAAACGGAAGTTGCGTAACTGTGTCGTGTCAATTGTCGGTCGGCAATGACCAGTAGTTGAACAAAGAACGGAAAATACTTCATGCCAGCAGTAGATCGGCGATGATCTATAGTCGAGCGGATATGATGTGCTAACAGCAGGCCGGCGCACAGTGGGGCAGCGGCGGACAAAATTCCACGCTGCAAAAATCATCTATTTCTAAGAAATACACTGATTTCTAGTTGTATAACAATTAATATAAGTTAACTATTATAATGTAAATACTAGAGCAAAGCGCATAGAAAGTAAATTAGACAGTTTGCATAATAAATAACACCTCAATTTGACATTAAAAAAAAGCTTTATCATGCTTTAAATAGACACCTATTGGATTTGAATCAGGAAGCATTAGTGCAAACAACCTGAAAGTATCATCCGCATATTCTTGCATATTTAGTAATTATCGGCATATAATGGTGTACAAAATTTTGTAATGTGATTAAATTTGTTTTAAAAGAAAAAAATGCTTTATACCTATTATGATTTGTATAATTATTATTACAAATAAGACATATCAACAAGATATAGTGAGAACATATTAACAGCATACGACTCTTATTAATTATTGTAATTCTTTCAGAATAACTTATCCATAAATAGTTTTTATCGTACCTCGTACCCCGGAAATATTTTAGTTTTTGTAGATATGTGTAATATTTATATAATCCGCACCCGTAAATATTCCTCACCTCCAAATAAATGACTAAATTGCTAAATACCATAAATCAAAGAAGATTGCAAATTCAATTCTAAATGTCTCCATAGTAAAAAACAAGAAGTTAAGATTTTTATTTTTAAAAGTAAGTTAAAAAGGTATAATACTAATATACATTGTAACATATTTATGAAAACTATATACCACACATTGATAGACATATGTAGGTATATAGGTATGCATTTTTTTTAATGATGTACC
This sequence comes from Protaetia brevitarsis, assembly GCA_004143645.1. Lineage (NCBI taxonomy): Eukaryota > Metazoa > Arthropoda > Insecta > Coleoptera > Scarabaeidae > Protaetia > Protaetia brevitarsis. The sequence goes on from RXPK01001153.1 coordinate 51,633, forward strand.
CGCTCGTAACCGCAACAGATGTTTCATTTGCGGTTACGTATTGCTATGGTATGGCACCCCGGTTGTTTGGAACCCTTTGATGTTTATTTTTCGAAGATCAAGCTTTGGCTATGCCGCGCGCAAATTCTCACAGAAGTTAATTTGTTTTATTTTGTTTTTAAGTAAGTTTTTGTAAATAGATTTGTTTGATGAATTTAAGTATTTAATTGTTCAGTCATTTATTTTATTTTCATTCTTTAATATGGTTAGCATTTGTTTATCTTGTAGTATTTCCTTCTTAAAAGGTATCTTCGTTGATCTTTTGCGTTTGTTGCAGCGCGCGCAATTGTAAATGTTATATTTGTACGCGTTGGTAGGGCCTCTTTGAGGGCAGTTACTGAATTGATGTCGCGTAAGTATATGTAAATTTTTAGTTCATTGCACCCATTTTGCAATCTTTCCATTATAAAGATTTGTTCGATAATTTTGTTATTTTGATCATCATTCAGACAACTCAGTTTTTATTAATTGGTGTTTGTTTCTAGAAGTTTCCGCGTTGGAGTGTAAATTTTCCGTTTTTTTTGTTAGTTTTCAATTTAATTGTAGTTTTATCACCTCGGGGTAGGTGAAGAGGAGCTTAGAGCTTGAAATTAAATTTCATTTTGATTTTACTTGTTTCTCCACGTGTGATTAAAGTTAATTTTAGTTTGCTTTGTTTTTTTTTTTTGAGACCACGTGGATTTTTTGTGTTTTAAGATTTTCCTTCTAGAACAAATCTTCCATTTTGTTTGGTAGAGGATTTTAAATTGTCCTCTCGTAGTTTTTAGATTCACGCAGGGTTTGTTTTAATCCAGGACTTTCAGTCCATGGTTTTTTTACCCCTGTTAATTGTAATTAAATATTTTTTCTTTTCTTTTTATACTATAAAATTAATGAATATATATAAATATCAATTTAAAAAATTACAGTTCTTTTATTTTTGAATCAACCATTTCAATCTTTGGGGATTTTAAAAGAAAGTCAATTTATTTTCGCCCACATTTTGTTTTCATGATTAGTTCAATTCTGAAAATAACCTTGAGGTTATTTGTTCTTTTGCGCCCTTTTAAATTTTTATACGCTGAGCTAGCTAAATTAATTTTGTCATTTTTAATTTCTTTAAACATTTATGCTTGTACTAGCAGTTCACAGCAGTATATACGTAAAAATATACTGGGTTGTTCTTTCTATTGCACTTTCTTTTTTTTTGTTTTTGATAAGTCCTCCCCATGTGTAAGACACAGTCAAATTTCAATTATACTATATGTAACGGAAACGGCTGAGTTGGACAATACAATGTATCCATGGTATCACATACCTTCAACGGTGCATAAGATTTTGGTTTATGAAGCCGAAATTGTAGCATTAGCAACACTGGCGATTGGGTTACTTTCAGAGGAAGTCCAGGAAAGTAGAAATAAAGGCTACCAATACTACCGACCAAATTTTACCAGGAAATGTTCCCGCATAGCCACAAACGAGGATGTGTTTCATAAAATACTAGAGTCGTCAGATCCCTACATAACATCCATGAGATCTGAACCTAAAAAAACACCTTCCTATCAGTGAAGAAGTTCAGGAGCTTCTTCATTCATTCATTATTGACAGACTGGAGACTCTAAATCAGCTCTTAATATTATGACAAAGTTTTGGAATTTTTTATTTTATTTTAATTGTATAAATATTTTTTTATACTAGTAACAGAAATAGTACAACCTTAGTACATTCTTGAGGGCGTTTCTTGTTAGTTTCCTCAACTATAAATAGTTTGTACTCGTTTTAATTTTTATTTGTATATTATTATTATTGTATAATATATATATAATCCGTTTTTTGAAAATTTTGTCAATCAAATCTTTTGAGCAATGATATAATTTTAAAATATATTGCATTTGCTTTATTATTATTGGTTTTACTCTGGACTTGGTAAATTGTTCTATCTACTAGTGATATTAAAACACCTTTTTAATGCGAATTGATTCATATGAATTATAATTTACATATATATTTGATGCTATTGGTTATTGGTGTAATTTTGTTAAAATTTTGTTTTTATTAATTCGTTACAATGTTAAATCTGAGAAATTTTCTTTCCCAGCAGTAAATTTAAGATTTTGATTATTAGTATTGAACATATTTGTAGTGTAATCTATTTATCTTCAGGTATACAAACAATACATTGTGTACACAATATGTATTTGTGTGATTTTCTTTTATGTTTACCTTCAGTTTTCAAATTTATATTACATTCTGAAAAAATAGTATGTGTATAATCAAAACGTCCAAAAGAAAAGTCTACTTGTGGGTAACATTGTTAATAAAGTATACATTAAACAAATTAGGTTTTGAAATTTAATGTCATTGCTAACGTATTTTTTCACACTGAATCTAATAAAATCAACCGCATCTCGATAGAGTTATCCGTTTTCAAGATATGGATTTTTGTCCGCTTTTCGGCCGTTTGGCCCCACTGTGCGGCGCGATCCAATGATTCAACTGGAGTGGTATCTCTGGAGTCTCATTCAGACAAGTTCCTTACATAGACTTTTTGTTGCAGCGTAGGATCAACAAATGAGCGTATGCTCATTTGCAGTAAACTTGCTTTAGAGCAAGCGCACATATTACGACGCGATTTTTCGGGAATAAATTACCGAACGCTACCGTGATATGTGTGCAAACCTTCGACGATTTCTTTTTTCCGAATGTCGCGTCGCAATTGCTATATGCGCGCTGATTCTTCAATGGATTTATGATACCTCAACACGACTCCTGCAAGTGGGGTAGAACATGCATAGACCGAATGTGCACGGGGTGGGGCTGCGGTGAAGTAAATTCTCTAATTAAAACGTGCAACTATGGAAGAATAATAATTAAAAACAAATAAGCGCAGCTGTAAATATGCTGAAACTACAGCGAAATTATACAGAAGTTAAAAATTACCAATTCAAAATCAACACAGAAATTATTTTTTCTATAAATCTGGCACAAAAACAGAAGTGCGGTAATGTTATATATTGATTAGAAAGTTATCGCTAAGAAATGTCGTCTGGTTACATTGCGATCGTTCTCGTCGACAAGTGTGAAGTCATCTTCTCCCGAAATGGTAACTTCTAGGGAATAAATATATAATATAGTACTGCAGAGGTGAATATTGACAAATGAAAATCACACAAAGTTGTGAGCAACAGCTTTACAATACAAAATTTACAAACAGTTAATTTATATTTAAATTAAATTTCATTCGATTTGATTGGTTTATTCACTTTTTATGTCAATATTTACATTTTGATCGAAATAGAAACAAGCACTTGTGCATCTGTGATCAGGATTGCATAAACTGGATTTTAAAAAGATGAGTATTTAGTCAATTAGAATTGTGATTAATTAACGACAAAAATAGTTTAAATTGTTTAAGCAATATGTATTCGCACTTAAATTTTTTACTTATTTATTTTATTTATAGTCATTTTTGTTGTGCGAGCCGTCTGACATGGAGTCTTAAGAAACCCTGATGCAACCGATTAGATTTTTAATTCAACCTTCAATTTCTTTTATCTAAGGAATCATGCCAGCCATTCTAATATACTGGTACCCCATGGCAACCTATACAAGTGTATGGTCGACCAAAATAATTCACTGGTTTCATTTGTGACTTGACAAAAGTTGCTTGTCTTTTGGCGTTTGGAGCATCTTACTCACACAGTGTGTGATATCTATCATTCTTGTTACATCTTTAGTTCTGACAAGTTAAATAATTATACTACCTATTTTTAAGTACATACTATATGGATTCCATTATAATTGAAATGTACCTACTCTAACTAAATAATAACCCTGTGACTGTGAAAATAATACAGTAGACTCGCAACTACTTATTGTGAAATAAGTGAACAACCAAAAATTACCAAAAACATATAATCACGAGCGTACTGTAAATCGCTGAGCCATCAGTTGTTAGAATTCGCACAAGGAGTAAGGGAAAACCATGGATAAAACCTTATTCTGGGAGTAAGATCTGGGAAGGAGTCACAGACCTTGTTACTGATAGAGGGCAAATTTTTATTATCCTTTTGAGTTTGAAAGAGGCAGCCTCGGACAACCATCAGGTAGCTGCTCCGTTTTTCACACATCATGAATTTGAAACAGGATAGATCAGTGTAGCGATCTAAAAACACACAAAACAACATCAGTACCTATTATAATACTTAACAATAACTTAATCCCGATTATTCTAACCAATAGTAATTAAATTAAAGATTTGTTTTTTAAATATTTATTTATACACCCTAATGTAACCGAACGGGTTTTCTTGTCTGGAAACAGCCCAAATTCAAATAAGACAAAGCCAGATTCCGTCTCACAGACAACCCTTCCTGCTCTTTTGACCGGCGAGCCACCGCTGAGAAACAAACTTTTTGTTCGGTAGCAAATGGTTTTAGTAATTTTAGCCAAAGTTGTTTCCCAACGGCGTTTTCCTCCGTCAGTCAAAGCAGGGCCGTTAGTTAGCCTAAAGATTGCTAATTTACCCACCTCGTCGGCTTTCTCTTACCGATGATAACTTTCTCTCCAACCCCTTACTATGGGTACCAAATAAACTTCTTTCGAGTTTGGTATGGTGAAATAATAGAATGTTTACTTTCTACACTAATATATTGAATAAATTTTGTGACAATGGAGTTAAACTAACAATCTACGAATTTAACAAAATAACAACCAGAACACAAAACGAAACTCAACTTTTTAAATGAATTTTTAAGCTTTTCTTGATATTGTTGATTAACTTAAATTCTAGTAATTCTTACTTACAAATTATTTATTTATTAAAGGAGAGAGAGAGAGAGAGCGAGCGAGTTACAGTTTTTACGTATTGCTTTGGTTAGTTTTAAGCAGGAATTTTGAACATCTTACCGGCCGATGTGAGTAATTAATTCTTCTTGTAATCCAAATTATAGGACACAAAAACTTACACAACACTCACAAATATTTAAGCCGAGAAATAGGGGAAATTTAAACGAATTTAACACAAATCACTAAACACCTCTCGAGGAAAGCTTTTGCTTCCTGTTCTCGAATTTTTAGGCTTATTTTGATTGCAAAATTTTAAGAAGAGAAGTTTTATTTTTTAAGATTTAGAAACGCCCGAACGAAATGGAGACGCGTGCTTTTACTTTAGCTGAAATTAAATCCACGGACCAATTAATTCAAAACAGCAATGTTAAGGGTTTTTATAAACTTTGATAGTGACGTCATCTTACACCGATAAGTAGTTCGGCTTCTCTTTACAGGAGGGCGCAAGTATGGCCGAAGGCGTTATTTTTCTGATCTTCAAACGCCCCACTTGATAGTAACGTGAGAACTGCTGATCAGCATTTGTAACATACAATAAACAATGAAGCAGATAATATACAAAGTAATACCATAATATCTTAATTACGCGAGTCTTTAAACAAAAATAGACTATTATTTCCTGTGAAGTAGACGCTGCTTCAGCGAATGCCGCCTTACTTATCATCTACGTCTTAATAAAATGAATTTAAATACTTTGTATTATACAGGATGGAATTTCGTATTCTTACACTAACTATGCTAAAAGTTATATTTTAGCACTAATTTGCATCACTAAAGAGTATAAAATATTCATTTATGAATACCTACTACCCTACTAAATGTCATGCCGTAATCTGTCTAATTATGTAGCAGCATTACTAAAAAATGCTCAGCATTCAACCGACTTCATTAGGTATGTTCGTTTTGGCACTAGCATCACGCAGCGAAACGTAGCCGTATGTATTTCGGTCCGATTTGACTTGCCATTACTTTCATGACACTGCGTCGGTGTTCGATTTGACTTCTGAAATTTACAATTTGCCGCAAGTTGTAACGCAGCGTCGAAAATCTTGCATCTGTGGAGGAAGTGGATTTTCACGGTGAAAGAGAGATTGCCGTGAAAGATCGAAAGTTGTATATTAAAATGAATATGGAGATAATTGAAAAAAGTAAATAAAAAGAAATTGATTGTTTATCAAAAAAAGATTTTTGATAAAGAAGGTATATAATTCTTTTCTGTTTAGATATAGAAACATGCCTACGGGGGGAGTGGTTAAGTGATATGACAAAATTGCTGAAGAAATTTCTTTTCTGTATATAGCAGAATTGTTTGTTCAAAATCTTCAACTGAATGCCGGGTTTATTTACATAGTAGATCATCGTCACTATCATCTGTATTACATAACAACAAATTACTGTCTGTATTATCAAATATGACGCCAATACTCAGAAAACCTTCCATCTTAAATCTTAAGTCAACAAAAAAGTGATAGATCAAACGCAATGGTACATAGCCTTTCAATTTTCTAGTAATAAACATGTACAAAGCAAACAGAGAATTTCAGGATTAACATTTGTAAACATAATTATTATTACTACGTAGAATAAAAGAAAGCCGACTAAAAACTTACTCTTAAATATAATGTACAGGATATAGAGTAACAATGAATTTATAAAATTAAATAACTATATCCACTATATAATAATTGAAATTTGTATCAAAAAAACTTTCTTAAAAAATCATAAAAATGACAACAAGAAAACATGGGTAACTACTTCACAAATCAGAGTAGATAACCTAAAATTAATGAATTATTTTGACGTTATGCCAAAACGAACAGGAATCAGAGACTCTCAAGCTGGCGCCTGTCCAGCGTTTTACAGCAACTGCTTGCGTTGAAAAATTTTCACAATATGAATCATTAACCCTTCCAATTCTACATAAATATGATCGAAAATTATTGTAACCCATTATTAATTTTAACACCTGATACGACGAATTAACCCTCATTTACCTAAAACGTGTAACGTTACCAATAAATTTCTTAGTCCAGCGCTTATCTAAAATAATATTTCACCTACCCTGCCAATCACTATCTAGTTTATCCCTAAACATGTTTTTAACTACGTTAGCCGAAATTAACCCATACCTAATCATCGCACTATTCCCCCCAAACACCGCCTCTTTCACTAATTTATCCGTGCTCTCATTACCGATTGTATCTACGTGAGCCGTAGTCCAAACAAAATTTATGTCTCCCTAAAAATTTTTCGTCAGCAAATAATATATCTAATTTAACTATAAACATATCTGAGGCATCACTCTACGATAACTTGAGCGCTTAATGAAACAAGCGTTACATTTTAATCAAACACAGAGGAAAATTATATTCATAAAGTAAAAAGAAATAATATTTTAAGGAGACATGACTTTTGAATTTGATTGTACAAGTACACCTGTTTTTGTGGATTTTGTTGCCTGATAAGTAGAGTGGTCAACTTTCGTCTGCATGCCAGGTAGTACAGTACAGTGTCGGCAAAGAGCAACATTATTTATTTATTTAACTATAAATATTATATATAAACTCCTTACCTTATTTAACTAGTAGAAATGTTATAGAATTGCCGAAAAGTTTGTAATATTAAGTGTTTCAAGACTTTTCTCATTAAACTGCTTTCGTTGCGATGATAAAATATTCTTATATTTGAAAACGACCGTTCAACACTGCGGATGTAACACACGCATAAAAATAATATAATCTTTGTAAGTAGAAAACGGATTAGATACACCACCACCAATGTATCGTCCGATTTGTGCCAGCACAATAACTGTTTATCGTACACTGTATAAACTATTTTGGCACCACCATAATGTAAATCCGAAATTCACCCATATACTTTTCTACATTATGAAACAATGGTCGTTTTCTGGGATTTTCTACGCCCGACATTGTATTACATTTACAATACGTAAAACATCAACGGAGAACTGTACTATCTCGCATCAAGACTCGACTAACACTGGCACGATTCTAACCATGGTATAAGTATATTAGAATTGCTCACAAGGGGTACGAAAATAAGACTTTTCTGCGCATCACCATCGCGCGTCATCAGACAGTCATTTTATATTTTTCGAAGCGTTTACAGTGTATGTTTGATTAAGTGTATAACATTATAAACGTTTATTTCTCATTGTTTTGTTTTTATTCTCTATTTTTATTATTTTGTTGACGATTTTTATTTTAAATATAGTTTTCGAATTAAGTTTTATTTTATTTTGTATCTACGTATAAATACTACGTTTTGAGGTGAGAAATTAAGTGGTTGTTGTACATATTTGTACAAATTTTGTTTATAGGTCGCTAAATTGTATAAAATGCCTGCTTGTGCGGTGAAAGGATGCAAACATCACCATTTTCATAATTTTCGATTATCTTTGCTTATATAACTGTTTTTTTCTTTAATTGCAAAAGATGTATATTTTCCTCACAACATAAAACCGAAACATTTCAAATTGTCTGATTAGCTATAATAAAAAGGTTTTTTTAGAATAAAAACACGTGTGAAAATAATTCACAAATTTAAATTTGGAAATACACTCTCATATTAAATGTTAAAGTACTTAATGAACGTTAACTATCTAAATGTTAGTTTAGTTTAGTTTAAAGTTTTTCCTTAAATTCTATTCTACTTTATGGATACTCCTAGTATATTCATTTGTTCTATTGTATGCTCGCGTCATGTATCTGTTCCCATCGCGCATCATCACTGCATGCGCGTGAGCATACCGAATATACTTATACCTTGCTAGATATTAGATACACGAATCGGCGGGGATGATTTTACTGCTTTGAAGATATACTATGGCTAAATGTTCTGTATAGCGTGGGGCGAGTACGGCCCGTGTAAGCAGACACATTTGACCACTCTACTGATAAGCATATTGGTCTTGATGTAGTGCCAGTATGGTAATTAAAGGTGCGCACGGGCCAGGCTGACTTGTTTTAGTCCAAGCCGAAAAATTCTAGATGTGGGCCGGGCTTTTTTTTATAATGGCACGGACAGTCCGTCAAGCCCGTACGACTGGCCAAATTTGTTTGTGATGGGTTGATTTAATTCATGGTGTTTAAAATTTTAAGCACGAAATTGGTATTTCATTGAAAATTTATATTTTAAAATATGTCTTGTTTATCTCATCTCATTTTACAATGTACTTCTAATCCAAGGTTCCTAATTTACATTTTCTGCTAATATTCAGCATAAGTGACATCAGACGACCTGTAGTACAGCTATGGAAAGACTTTATTTATTTCTGAAATTTTACATTTACAATTGCAATCTCTATTATATCTTTATGTATAATATACAACCATATATAAATTTGTATAGATTACAGGGCTATTGTGGGATGTGTTTATTTAGGATCCGTTTATTGGCACATGTCCTGTCAACTCAAATTACCCGACCATTACATTGTGTGCTAACGGCAGTTTCAACATGTAAATTTAGTAAATTTCGACTCATTATTTACTGTCTCTTACTACCTACATACCTACATGAATATAATATATAGTACACCATTCTTAATAAATTAATCTAGTGTAATTCCTACAGACCTGGGCTAAGATAAATATACATAATCCCAAAAATTATCTACATTAAACGTATTGATTCGAAATAAACCTTTTTGTTTGCATAGACCATTAGTTCAATTTAAACTTCCAAGCCATGACTAAATGGTAATTGAGTTTAAGGCATGCTAATGCGCTAGATTCGTTTGAGTGCAACTCGATGAAGATAAATTTGGTTATAAGGGGTTCGTTTGTGCTGGAGCTAGTTTATTCCCGCCGATCCGAGATACAAACACTAAAAGATGTTTTGCAGCACTGCTGAGATGCTATTCTCTTTGTGTCCTCTAACATCATCACGTACAGTTGGATGTAAATCGACTCCTTTATTTGCATTCGATGCTTATCTCGTCGCAATTGACTACTCTGTTCTACTGTAGTTTGTTCAAAAAACAATTTGCTGTTTGAGGTAATATTTTATTTGTTTTTACTGATCTACTAATTACTGTATCTTCAATTCTTCACGAATCAAATGTACTTTAGATATATTATTGAGAAACGTGTTTAACATTGTTATATTTTTGTGTTCTTTATTTGCTCTAAAGTACATGTAATACAGAAGACATCAGTCAAACAAATCATACGATACAAGTAAGATAGAACTTATATAATGCGCATACAATCATGTAATAAATGAAAACAAAACGAAATCTTTAACAAGTAAAAACCCTACAGCTAACCCCACGTTTAGTACACAACTTCAAATTGTTTCGAAATAAATAAATATACTTTTGCAACAAAAATGATTCTACTTATTTGCTTCATTAGAAGATTCAACGCTCACAATTCAGGCATAGTTTTTCTCAAATTAATACTATTTGACAGTGTCTGAAATTGATTCTTGTACACTATGAATAGAAATCACTGTTTCGCTGAAGGTTATACTCTTTTAGCTCATGCACATCCAAACGTAGCCCTCAAAGTTAAACAATGCAATTTTATACAGCATAGTTTGCAATTAATTGTAATTTATGCCCGTCACATGACTTTAAAAAAAAGTAAACTGAAAGTGAATGAAAAATGTGAATTAATTTTTTAGTATACAAATTTGAAAACACATTGCGTTCTTTTTTTATGTGTTGTGCATTTCAAAGATTTACGAAATAAATATATGGAAGAGTCAACATTAACTATATTTCTGGACTGTTATATATAAAAACAGGTTATACCATCCTATACACTAATAACTAGTATTATGATCGTCTGACAACGTGCTTGATTCTCCAAATTAACTCTATTAACACAACTTGATACAGTTCCGGGGGATATGCGCAAATCAAGTTGTTATCAATTTTGGGAATTGAGAGAATTAAATACTTTGTTTTATTGATGATTAAGAATAATGTATCAGTTATAAACCATTTGCGCATGTTTTCAACAAATATTTGACATTCGTTCAGTTTAAATAGTTCTTGGATAAGCTAAAGCTGCCCTAATATCATTGGGATACATAACAACATCCATACTAGAGAAATATTAGCAATATTATTATTGTAGAAAGCAAAAAGAACACATGTTCCAAAGTACTGCCCTGTGGAACGCCTCTACCAACTGACAGGTAAGATGAAGCTATTCATCGCGGTTATAAATTGTATGTCTTCGTAAATTAATAGAAGCCAATATAACGCCGATTGCGTAATTCGATAATGAAAAAGCACTTGACTACTACATGCCTACGTGTTTCTAATGGATAGAAGATACATAATTGAAGAAAACAAGTATAATATGACATATGTAATGTCTTCAAAGAAACGCTTAAGATTGTAATCGTTCTCATTTCAACAACTAAAACAGTGTTGGAAAATATGAATCAATCACATCGCAAAATAAATTCACTTCTTATTAACTTATGTACTAAAATGCATGTGGTATGTATCAAGCACGCGTCGCAAACGACAAGGTGTAACCTACAAAGATTAACTCTCTTCGACCGTGGGCTGTATGGAGGTGATGTTAATTTAATTCCCAGGAAATTCTTCGGTCACAGTCAACTATGACCGCTCCACTATATTATGGTGTTGCAGCTTATGGTTCTTACAACAAGGTATAGTACGTCGACCAGTTCCAGATATTACCATTATTGTGTACTTCAATAACAAAATATTAAGAATTTGTTGTCCATACTGTTGTTTCAGTTTTGTATAAAAAATAATACAATTGAATGGGAATCTGCAACAGTCTGTAAACACTTTGTTCATAATACCATGCAAGATATTCCCACATGAAATATTGGTATACTTTTTTCCAGTAAAATACCCATATTAGAAATCTTCAACTTCTGATATAAATATTTTTCTTTATAATTGTTAAATAATAACGTGTTTTTATTTTATAGTAAAATATAAATTTTATCATTAATTAAATTCATTTTAATATCTCCAGAACCATATTTGTAAAATTATGAGCAACAAATACTCGCCGATAGATGGGTGAATACTTGATTATCGCAGGAAATGATGCACTTGCGTCAGTCCTAACTGCTTACAGACTTAGCTTGAGCTTAAATTCAATTAATATGTTTATTTTCTATATTGAAGTGACCAATTAGTGTGTTCTACCATTGCTGGGAATCACTGGTGCAATTAACAGCACAGGGACCGCTTCTTTGAAGACCATTGTGGGCTTCCTCCCTCTGGAGCTTTATGTGAGAGGAGAGGCAATGAATGCGATCCTTAGACTGAAAGCCAACAACCTGTGGCATCCCAACTTTAAGATGGGAAGGCACACTTATACTGTGGGTACGATGCTGGACGGACCATTGCTGCAAATGCCCACGGACAGCATGGTACCCGAAATTATCTTCAGTGAAAAGGTGAAAATCTCATTACCGAACAGAGATCAGGCACGCAGTAAGATCACCGCTATTGATAACTGGTTCGCGGACGGATCCAAATCCACCCAGCCGGTCCACCCAGCTTGTAATGTAGAGCCTAGCCCTAATCAAAGGATATCCCTAAGCCTGGGAAAGTATACAACGGTCTTACAGGCAGAGGTATTCGCTCTTGCAGTCTGCGCAGAAATGATTGCAAAAGGGGACTACATGAGGAGTAAAATTAATATAATGACTGACAGCCAGGCTGTCATCAAAGCAGTCTCGAATCCCGTAACTAGGTCGAAACTAGTTAGAGACTGCAAACAATCCCTCAATACACTGGCACGAGACTACGTGGTGTCCCGGCACCCAAATCAGAGACACCACGTAATCTAAAAAGTAATAGCCGACGAACTAGTCAAGAAGGGCTTAAAAGATACTTCACGGGGCCAGAGCCCGTATGTGGGATTACTAAGAATTCCGCAAAAAGGGAGATCTGGACCTGGTTAGATAAAGAAAGTACAAATAAATAGAGGTCGACTGAAGGTCAACTCCATATCAAAGCGCTAATAGGGGTATGGAATTACAAGAAATGGAATTATAAGATGTTGTAGATGAAATTTGTTGCTAATTAGAGGCATAAATACAAATTATAGAACATGAGAACTCTAATCTGCCAGAGCAGCCATCAACAAGGGTACCTCGCACAATAGTAAAAGAAAAAATGATTAATTTAAAAATTCAACAGCTTTCATTCAATCTGTCTCGTTATCGTCGTTCTTTTTTTCCTAAACTTCTTGAAAATGTAATTAACATGCGTCCAATAAATTTTTATACAACGAATCAATTGCTATTATCTATGAAAATAGGATTTGTATTTGAAAAATCAACATGTAGTGTTAATCGTATTGCATTGAACGTGGAGTATGATATCTTAAATAGAAAAAAAAAAAGTTGCTCCTTGTATACTTTCCGATGAATTATGATATTTTTTGCCAAATTCTATTGAGTGTAAGAAACTTGAACTATAATATGTTTTCTGCCTACTTGTCAAACAAAAATACCAAAATAAATAAGTTAGCGGTAAAGTTGTAATGTGATCACAACTAACGAGTTCGGATCCATAGGGATCAACTTTGAGTCTATCTCTTTTTTGTTGTGTTTGGAAACGACTTTCACTCTCACTTGTGTGAGTGCAGTCTTTGCGTCTGATAATAATGAAAATTAAGGGGCTTTCGGAGTAGAGCGCATGTCATTTTTTAAAAACCAAGAAAAACTGTTTCCTTGTATAGGATTACACTCAAAATATCCATTTCTTTCATAGCTGGCCAGAAATCGGAAAGCATGGAGGGAATGGGTTGACAAATCTAAGTAATAACCAATCTCATTCGACACCTCTAATGGAGAGGAAAAATACATGCATTCATTCAACCAAAACTGTTGAAACGAAAATACCATATCGAGATCTGGACTCGAAAGATACGAATGAAAATAAAATGATATTCCGTCTGTTTATAATCATTCTTAGCAACAATTTTTCTCCAAATGTTAAACAGTTTCTACAATTACATTTTTTTATTATTTTTTTTAACCATTATATTTTGATCCACAGTATTTCAGAGTAAGTTGTCACTCAGTAATTTAATTATTTATTACTTTTTTTTTAATCAATTCATTTCATGTTTGAGAAATATGAATATTATCATTGAAATGCTGGTCATAAAAATTATAGGAGGTAAATAAAACTATATTTTTTTTTGATGGAGTTCCTTCGCGATTTCTTACCTATTTATCTACGAGCATCATACATCTGCTACAAATGAATTAAACACCGATTTGTGCTTATACAAATGCAATCAACTGTACACTCAATGCATAAAATATGTTGATCCAACAGTTACATTTATTTTATGTAACATCAAAGGTGTGTTGGTAATATAAAATATTGTATTTGATGCAAAACATTAATTGTCTGATATTGGTAATGGACTGAACACTATTCTTTTCTTGCATCAAATGAAAAACTTTGGTAATTACCAGTTCTGACTACCAAAAAATAACCAGAGTTATCTCCCGTCCCCGACGCACTGAGGTGCAAATTGTGAGTTAGTCCCAACCACAGGTGAAACAAAACAGCTGGCTTAAGGTTTATATAATAGCCTCTATAGGAGTAAATATGAAATTGTCTCGTCTTCATGCAAATCATCTGAACGAATTCCAAAGTCATCGTCATGAGTTTCGTTGTGCGGTATCCTTTCCGTTAAATGATAGTAGCGTCTCAAACATCGTTAGATAGTACGCTAACGTCAGCACTCCCCGGTAGTTACAAAATGCGACGGTTAGCCTGAAAAGGGACAGATGGCGCTCGCAAATTTCTGAGTTATGTATTGCCTCTTTTATTATGAATGATCCGCTGAAAATATTTAGTGTAGAATTGCTTCTAAGCTTGACCTATATTATACTTTTTTCGTCTAGAAAAAAATTTAAACTAGATTACATACTAATTTCAGCTAGAATTTCCCGCTTCTATTTAAGCAGAAGTAGATTGCCCAAGCAGTGAAGGGTAACGCGTATAGCAACATTTAAAAAATAGCGGTTTCATTTTTGAGGTTAGCGACCGCGTAAGTTTTAAACAAATACAAATCTAGCATATATTAAGCGAAAGAAACTATTAAAAATATTAAAATAACTTTTTAATCCGTGAAAAATTGTAGTACCACAATTGGTAATTATGTTATATAAATATAATTATTATACAATATCTGTTAAATACTTTTTATTTATTACAAATCTTCATGTTCATTATTCTCGGTTACGGATTTACCGTACTTTGTTGAAATAAATGTTTCAAATCACCATTTGTAGTAGGTAGTTCGGAAAATTGTTCTAGTGCGCATCTCTAGTATGAAACTTGGATGAAAATTTAATTGGTCTCGTAAATAGGTAAACTGCCCCCAACCATTATTGTTTTATTATTAATCAATCTGGGCCCAATTTGCACATGTATACTGAGAAAAATGACCTAAGTAAAGTGTTTACTTGATAAAAAATTATTTACAATAGATAAAGTTTTACTTGGAACTATTCTCGTTAATTAATACCTGCAACTAAACCCAGTTTCCTGAATGCGAGTTGTTACTGTAAATAGTGCTTTTACTAACGGCTATTACACAGCGTACCTGACTAATTTGTGGTAAGTAAAGTATTACTTATGACTACTGGTACTGTATCTAACTACAGCACATGGTTAGTAGAAGTAACAACAATGCTGATCGCTATTAAACTCATGTATTTTCTTAAATAGGTAACAACTTGCCACAACTATGATTATTTGAGTTTTGCTGCCACCCCGTGATTGTTTTACTATTCCTGATTGGCTAATGCGGCGGAGTAATAAAATAATTCCCGAGACTGCTACGCGCGCAAGCGCGGGTTAGCGTCAAGTAAGAGTTACGGACGTGGAAAAGGTCGTCGAAAAAGAGTGGCCAAGGAGTACGGCCATTGTAGGCCAGTTAGAACGCAAATATATTAAAAATACCGGGTGGGTTAACTCAAGGCCCCATCCGTATAAAGAATCCCAGCGAAAGAAGAAGTACCGAGCCTATAAGCAATCGGATGTTTCAAGATTGCAGTTTTAAACCACGTGGTGGGATATTTGAATTCCCCATCATTGTGATGATATCTGCGCCCGCTGGTGAAGTTAAAGTGTTAATTAATTAATAAAAATTATTAATTTTTTTCTCAGTGTAGCAAATGTCAAAATTCAATTTTCTAACATCCGACCGATGAGTCGGAGATTGCCGAAATTTTAAATGCGAATAAGCACTCCAGTGGTTACGATTTTTCTTTATTGAAAAAATTTTCTCATTTTATCGTGAAAGCTTTAGCGTCAATGATTAATAATTCAATAAATTCAGCTACTTTCCCAGACAAATTAAAAATTTCAAAAATCGTACCAATTTATAAGAAAAACAATTGGGAAGATATGACCAATTACCGACCAATATCGATTATACCATCATTTTCTAAAATTTAAGAAAAAATAATTAACAAACGTGTTATAACACATTTATTGACCCATAACATAATCCCATCTAAATCACTTTGGTTTTCTTCCGGGGAACTCCACAGAGATGGCTGTCTATGACTTTTTGAATAGGTTGATTGACAACATTGATAGCGGAAATAAGGTTGCGGGTATTTTTTTTTTGACATTTCAAAAGCTTTCGATATGGTGGAGCATTCGGTTTTGGAGCAAACTGGAAGCGGCGTAAATTAGGAGTTTGGGTTTTGAATATATTACGTCGTATATGTCTAACTGGGAACACACTTGGAAATCTCAACAACTTGATACTGGTGATCGCTAATAAATGTACTATCCGTCAGAGAACCCCTCAAACTTTGAAGACTATTGAAGAAAAAAATTGTCAATGCAGGTGTCTGTGTTACTGGTTATATATGTGTAGAGTTACTGTTTGGCAAACACAAACCTGCTAAGAACTTCGCAAACTTTTAATCGCAAAAACTCCGATTTCACCTTATTTGCAACATTATTCCTCCGTTTTGTGTAGTTTTATAAAGATATTTGTGATTAAAATGTACCAAAACGCGTTTCTATGTATCACTATTAATAAGTGTTTGTCAGCAATTTAATTATTCATATGGCAATGTAGTTTCAATTATCCTAACAAATGAACAACTCAAACAAACATTAATAACAAGTTATGGAATGCTAATCTCCAATTATAATTTGAATATAATCTAGTAACAAGGGTGCCATTTGAAACCACTTAAACACGTACGCATAACGTACTTACCTTTCCCAACTCAACCTCCTGGTTACCGTACTGTCATCCATTACCACTTGACTTTTAGATCCCTGATTCAGGAACCTGGAAAATCGATAGAGTGCGGTACTTCCCGAACTGGGACTCTGTATTCTGTAAGCCCTTCCGGCGACCACGTGCGGTGCGGGCACCCTGCAAGCAAATTTTCAAGGATTTCATCGAGAAACAAGCTGTTCCCGGTGGTGAAGCTGTTACCGTAATCGTAGATTGCCTTTACGATGGCCGCACGAATGCCACGAGCAATGAATCTATTGTCCTGTTGTGTTTGTCTTTTACACTCTGGATTTCGTGCACGAATAATGATTTCGAGCATTTGAATTTACGATTGCGAATTCTCCTATATCTATAGGGACGGAGAGATCCGATTCTGAATATATGAGGTATTATGACCAGGAATTATGCTGTTAATCATTTATCAGGTCGCGCGATGGGATTTATTACCCTAGTCCTAGTGTTTGTATTATAAATGTAAGAGAGCTAGTGAATGGCTTATTTCACACGATGCACTAGCAATTATTACAGAATATGCAGCTTTCGAAACGTTTGGTAAATAAAATGGGCCTGACTATTATTATATTCAAAGTACTCATCTGTGTCATTTTCGCTTATTGCAATGTTGTACACTCTGATTATTTTGGAATGCACAAGTCATAAAAGCAAATAAGAGGACTACTCCCACACGGTAACGTTCTAATATTGACATGACGGAGCCGCATCAAAGGAAATTTTAACTAAAGTGGTAAGATCTGCGTAAATATAAACTGTGTTTTTGTACCGAAAATAAAAATGTGAAAACTTTAACTATTGAGAGAAGGGAGGTAAATATATACCTGATAAGTTTCGTTTGTTAAAAGCCATGTGTAACGCCCGAAAGGAAGTCCCTGGCAGCCGCCAGACTCAATGGAGAAGGGCTGGGTTGAAAATTATAAGAATTACTACGAAATTTGAATTTAAAAAAAAATGGGCGCTAGGTAATTTGATTATTTTAATTTCAATTAAGTTAATTAAATTTTCCGGTAGTTATTTGCACCAAATTACGAAATAGCAATATAGCGTGAAAGGTGGGTATTCGTGTGTGCACAACAAAACAAAAAAAAACTTCCTCAAAATTACATTTACATCATCAATTAGGGTAAACAAGATAATTTTACAGATAGCATTGATTGTGAATGATGAGATTTTTATAAATGTACAGAAAACACTCTACGAGGGCTTCGACCCAAAATAAATAATCTAATATATTCAATCACTACTCTCAGACTCGTAAAGTCATCCAAATGCTGGCAAAATTCTATTCAACTCTAATTAAATCAAAACTACTATGGGAATTCCTTTTTTTTTCTAAACCTTATCCCCTACAATTAATTAATTATTTACTTGCTACCTATATAATGATTATTAATTATTATTTATTACCTATGATTTATTAGGGCTAATAGAAATGATCGAATTCTAAAAGTTATAGATTGGACAAATAAATTTATCTGTAGTCTGCAATTAGTTTTAATATTATGACGTCATACTAAAAAGTGGAATGCAGAAAACTTAATACATAGTTAAAAGAAGTAACTTTACTCTAATTAATTGACTTCCATATGTATACAATAATTGGTACAAGATATTAATTGACGTGAATATTATCGTAAAGAAAGTACCTATTTGAGTTGGCGATATCTTCTATGGAAGAGATGGGTTCTGTTGAAAGTAAGATACGATATATATGACAGTAAATGTACAGGAAAAAAAAAACCTACAGAAAATAGTATAAATATCTTACAACTCACTAAATTATAAATACACAAATCTAGAAAAAAGTACATAATTAACAAAGTAAAATACAATTGTGCCTACCTTAGATGTTGGGCGGTTGTTAAATTGTGCGTAAAAAAAGGCGATTAGTATTCTTTAAATCTTGATAACAATCCGTGCGTCTAAGGAATTTCAATAATAATATCAATTTATTCACTAAAACGCTTAGCTTGAAATTAGATACAAATCCCAATTAACGAAGAGGGTAATATTATACAATATATAACAAACCACAATACTAATATCTCTCTTTAATACAAATCTAATTTCTACTACCAATGCACTCTTGCTTATGACGGTAAAACTTTACGTATTTTCCCGGTCCTACAATTCCCTACTCTCAGTGCTATCGCTAAAAAAAAAAGGAAAACTGCACAAAGGCAGTTCTTGCTAACATATGTTCTGACATTAAACCTAACAAAAAAAAATAACTTCGAAAAGTCTAATATGAAAAAATTATGATTATAATCCGACGACTTATAAGTATAACACACTTTCTGACAATACAAACGTAAACTTTATTTTATCCTAATCCAAAAAAAAAATTAAACTTATAGTTATAACTGCGTATATGATACTATATTGTAGACCTTGAAGGGTTGGGAACTTCATCCTTAAGTAAAATGCCAACCTCCAAATAGCCAACATTTATATTTCTCTGTTAAAAAGCAAAAATATTTATTTCATTATATTCCTTGATGTAAAGTATTTGCCTTCAATGAAAGAAACCTTTCTGTCAGTATTTCTGTATTTAATGTTTACCACTAGCATCTTAAGGTTTTTTTTTCCGGATTTTATGTTTCCATGCAGAAACTATAAATATTGGCTTTGAAATCCCTTCTGTGAATAATACCATCTTACCGTCCCGCGATAATCCTCTATTTTACATTTTATGAATTGTGCATTCTAAAATAATCAGAGTGTACATTTACGGATATTTACTTATTGGTAGTCAAATGAATTGAGTTAGTTTTAACATTTTTTGTCTTTTATTGCTTTACAAACTAAAAAATACATGGTTATATCCAAATTGTGTAATATTTAATGCTAAAGAAATCAGTAGGTAAAAACTCAATCAATGTTACATTTGTAACATTGGCTAACATATTTCGGCTGACTAGCCATGACAGATGGCCAATGACAGCCAATAATTTGTAACATTGATTGAGTTTTTACCTACTTATTTTTTCATCACTGAAAAAATAGGTAACTTTTCTTCGTAAAAATCACTTCTACTGATAATTCTCCATACTAAATGAAGGGCAAACGTACAGAAACTTAAGGAAAATGTCTAAATGTTAAAGTGGTAAGGAAATTAGAAATTAGGACGTTCTGGTTCAAGTCAGGTTTAGCCAGAACTGCAGAACTGACACGGTGCTCGGTCACACGTGGTTCTGTTTTCTTGTTGTTTTGTAACATATACTGTGTAGGTGTAAGCGAGCGCATCATAGCAAAAGTCCAAGTGCTAGACGCATACAGGTAACAAAAAGAGATGCCTGTGCAATTGCCTGGATTTTCTTCCACTTTTGACATAGCAATACGCTGTAAGTTAGTTGCAATCATGGGTATGAAAAGGTAATACGTGTAATTGGAAAGAAATGAACATAGCCACGAGGCGGCCGCCCATTAGCATGGACACCAACTATTACGAAAATAAATTCAAACTTCAATTCATTGAATAAATGTTGGCGATATTGCTTCATAAACCTAACAAGCAATTTGTCTAACCTCTAACCTTAAACACTTGTAATTCTACATATGATCCAGGTAGGAATTTTATGAAAATTTCGCGTTGTTTTTAATAAGTTTGGCTATAAATTCCACGCGTATCTCCGCTGTATAATGACGATTTTGCCACCTTCTCCGTTAACACAGTTAAAACACCGTCATCTATGCTCTCCAAACGTAAGTACTAAATTTTGATTTTTAAATGAATTTACTAGATTTGATTCAAAATTTTAGTTATGTAATTATAGATGTACATACCTAACATTAACAGAAATTCAATAGTAATCAATTCGTATAATTTTGTAGAAAATTTTTTAATATGCTCAAGACACTTTAATAGTTCAGATAGCAATAATCCCGTAACTGCTGTTAGCGGTCTATTAGGCTGGCATGCCTATGTGGTCAATAAGTAACGAAAGTAGCATCACGATAGTTACGGGTTAAGTGTGATGGTATTCTTCGTGCAATAATGTTAGTGATGAATTACATCCATTATCACCTATTTTTAGCAATTAATCAGGTAATTTACTTCGTTTGAAACAAGATAGTAACAATTTAATTCCGAATTTATATATTCTACCAATTTATCTTGATTATTGCTTACAGTTTCATCTTCCCTGTCACTTACTGAAAATAAAGCGCTCTTCGTTATTCAGTTCTAAATTTTCTCAAACTTTCTCCTCGGCTTGGTATCATTAAGAAATGTCTTTGGCTATGTATCTATGAAATCATACAAGAAAAAGGGAGTTTCCATAAAAAAATTAAAATCCAAAAACTGTTTCAATAAAATTTATATTTCTATTTTGTCTAATACTTAATTAAAATTCTTAATAAATAGTATTTAGAATTGAGTAAACCAAATTTAAGACAGGTGCAGTTGATATTTTTTTCAGTTTTTATGATTGCTTGTTAAAGTATATTTTCGTCTTCGAATTTTCCGAGTTTATAAGTTTTTCTGGTTTCGGTCCATATTCATTTGCTATTTAAATTTTCATTATATTTTTACATTAACACAAGTAACATGTGTTATTCTCTTTTAAAAGTTTTGTTTCTAACCTAACTACTAGTCCGGGTTATTTTTGTTTAAATTAGGTATGTCTGTGATTTCTGCAAGCATAGTGGTCAATACTCACACCTATTTTTTTTTTAATTTAACAATGCTAGAATATAATTTTGAATCTTAAATTATGGTTATTCATACGTTACGGGTATTAGCGAAAAATTAAAATCTCAAAAATTATAAGAAAAAGTAATTAAAAACGTAATCATGAGATTTTTAAAATGTAAACTGTAAATACTACTTCTTATTGGCAGACGTATCGCGCTGATGAGATTAAGGAAAATCGAAACATATCTAATTTTTAAAATCCGGCGCCATATTTCGTAAGCACGGTTCTACTGGCCGCCTCGTATGGCGTATCATAACGTCACGTGTTTCCAACAAAATATACAGAACTTGCATTTCTCCTTATTGCTGTTCTGTGGTTGCAATCAGAAAGTAGTAGGTATCAGAGTAAAATGCATTACTATACAATCGACGAGCTATTTTGACAAGGCGTGAATTGAGTACCTATTCGCTCCGCCAAAAGCTTATTCATCATTTCGCTCCTTCCCTGTAGTACACCAGAAACTGATAACTCATGACAACAATAACATGAACTTCATATTGTGGACACTTTAAACCATACTGTATGTATGGAGCATAATAAGCAGCACACGAAGGGCACAAAAAGCGACGTAAGTTTCTTCTCTTGGGTCACTGTGAGAAATATACATGACTAATTGCAGCCCTTTTAGCCAATCAGAGTTACTATTCATAGGTGTCTTGAACGTATTGCTGTAAGATTAGATTTCTGCAGAGAATAAATTTGTGCCAATGCTGGACTTGTCGGGTTTCTCAAATGAGCGAATTAAGTGCTTTCCATTTACCGCCTGGCTAAGTAGTAGCGACAGAAAGTAGTCCACAAAGGAATAAAATATGATAGAAAGATTATAAAACCGAAGATAGCTAACGCTTTACAATTTTAGACCCACGCACAGAAAAATGAAAATATTGCCGTAACAAAAATTGTTTTCAGCTTTCTACATTCATTCAACCAATCTTCGTTTAAATCAACACATTTTATTTTTCCATTTTATTTTTGTTCGAAGACACTAACCTTATGGAAGGAAAATATTTTTGTTGAATTATATTTCCGACATTTTTTTTTAATCGGCCTAAATCCGGCCGTTTTTATTTTTAAAGACCAGGAGAACTATAAATTTAGTTAATTGAGTATCTGCAGTCAATTCGTAGTGAATACTTGTTTTTCTTGCGAATTCTCATCTACGTATGATGGGCAGACGCGATTCTATGTAATGTAACAAAAAAATTAGTTTTCATTTTTCTAAATAAGTGGTCCGATCTAAACATTTTGTAGCAATTTTTACCCGTATAGTACCAAGCACGTTAAATAAATGTTTCGCAGAAGTTGTCGTAAAGATGGAGCTTCTCCCATTTCACTTCAATAACAATGGTTATTTGGCATAAATAGTACGACATGCTGCGGAAGTGATTATAATAGTTTCCACAACGTTTTTAGTAACCTCAGTAGAGTATTCAATTTTGTTTACTTAAATATAATGCTGCCAATATTATTGCATTTTTAAAAATATCAGTGTATTCTAAACAAATAAAATATCTAGGCCTAAACTTATTATTTTCCGAAAGTAACTTCACCGCAAATAAAATTTTATTATTCATTGATCAACAAAGAACAACATCGTGTTGGTCTATTATTTGAATCAGTCCATAATGTTATACAGATTTTTTTTTTATTCAAAATGCGTCATACAAATATGAAATCCCTATTGTGCGTCTACGACTGCCCACTGCCTATACACATAAAAAGGATTTCTTCAGTTAAGTAAATATATTTTGTTAAAATGTTTTACTTCTTTCAAATATATCTGTATTAGAAATAAGAAATTATTTTTGTATAGAAACAAATATTTCACTTGGTTGTAATTGATAATATTGTTGTTTTAAGTAAAATATATTTTCTCCAAGAAACAATTTTTTCGATCTAAGAAATAAAAGAGGCAACGAAAGACTGGATCAGATATTTGAATTAGAAAATAAATTCTTTTATTCAGGATTTTAGATTTAATATTGAGGTAAACCTTATAAGTAATTATGTTAAGGTGGAAATTTGTTTTAAAAAAACGATGATGTCATTTTTGGGGCGAATTTGGCTACGTGACGCTCGAACGATTATTAATAATGCAGTAGCTGTGTGCATACATCGAAGATAGAAATGTGAATCGCGGTGGTACTAATAACGTAAAATTGTATGAATGTAGTAAGAAGTCGATAAGTAATTCAAGGTTTAACTGCTTTATTTTTAAACTGCAGAACAGTACTCAGTGGCGGCTCGTGAATTATGAAAGAGAGTGGGCACAAAATAAGAACTTGCCTATTTTTTGTACATAACATACATTCTCTAATTTTTCATGTTGGAAAAGATATAAAAGATAGCTATGACTTTGCTGTAAAAATGTTTTCAGTCGATCTGCTGACAATGTGCTTCTCAGAAAAGTCTTAGTGCGTTTGAGGGTGGAAAAACATCGCTCACATTCTGCTATCGACATGGGGTTGTACAAATAATATCTTTAAATAAACTTTTTTTAAGCTGTTGTGTGTTATGAATACTAAAAGTGGCAAAATACCACTTACATCTGCGTCCATCGTACATGTCCTCCCGCTCATAAATTACTGAAAGTACACTTTGCAGTTTTACGCTGTCCAACATAGGGTATGATTTCACATTTTTTTATACATATAATTAACCGACGCAATATATGACGATTTTTTTCAACATCTGCGCTGTATTTAATTTTATGTCGCAAATAAGTACTGTCTAACTATTCACGTATGTCCACTTTGTCTAGAACATTAAAATCTACGCATGCATTCATGTGAGAACGGAATTTTAGTGTTTCTTTGTCCTCTCTGCGATATGCTTTAAATTATTTAACCCTTGTTTATTCCACGCACTGACCTCTTTCTTAAAAATTAAGCAGATAAAACAAAATAGTTTACTTGTTAGTGAACATTCGCACATCCACTCATATTTTTATTAAATATTCTATTGTAAGTTCGAGTTTTATTTGTGGAAGTGTGGTTTATTTGAAGATGAGGAATAGGCCTTCCTTTCTCCTTAATTAAAAGTTTTTCCTCAAATGAGAGCGGTTTTTCTTTTTTAAGATTTTGCACTCAATTAACTTCCATCATTAATAATGAACGTCCCTTCAAGCCTTTGAAATCACACATACGCGGTACGCGTTGAACACGATGCAGTTGCAACCAATGCAAGACATTAACTGGAGACACGGCATTGCGTGCCCCAAAGAGACCATATAAGCGCGTATGGCGAAGATAAACGGAGCTGTCCGATTCATACTCCAAATAGGTATGTCGGAAAGAGTGCCCTGGAACATAGTTCGCTTCGCATAGCGTTGGCACATGCACGGTATGTAATCTTAATAAGAGAAAGGGAAACCTGTCATGGCGGCTCAATTTCTCCCATACAATAGATGTCTCTAGCGCGTATGTCCGTGACGTTGCTAGATGCTATCTTTCATGTCGAGGCAAATGTCATCAGTTTGCACAGTGGAGCATGTCTGCAGTTATTTTTTCATGCTTGTAATTGCCATAGTACTCTCATACTGTCTGGTTTATGGCCTGCTGTTTGTGTTAAACGGTTTGAACCTTTGAACGTGTGTTATGCTAGTGCTGTGTTTATGTTTATTTGCGTTTTGGACTTTTCCTCTGTTACTATCGTGTTTGTTTCTTAATTTTTTTTTGTAAGTAATATGCATAATATGCTATTAAAATGAAAATTTATTGCAGGTTTGCTATTAGGTTTTAGGATCCGTGAATTTTTAGTTTCGTATGTGCTTTTACCTAAATTTTTAATAAATATAAGTAATTAATAAGCATTTATTATTTTTTCTTTGTCCTTTTCAGTAGTAATTACTTCGCTGGTGCACGTGAAAAACGGGATAAGTTAGTTTTCGATTTCCACACGATTATAATGCTAATCGATAACGACTTCTCTCGTTTTTCGCGTTCACCAGCAAAACTTAAAATTATTAACTATTATTAAATATACCTATTTTTGAATTCTACCGCCAATAGTTCTCCACTGACATTAGAGGGCGTTATAATCGCGGTTTCACTTTACTATTAGGGACATTGCATTCTATTTGGTTATCTATGGGCACATGCGCTAGCGTCTGTGGTGGGCAAGGAAACTTTGATACCATCGTTATAAAAATACGTGAAAATAATAAAATAAAATAATACACTGAATTACATGCAATTTCTTTCTGTGTTTGTCTTGGTGGTTGAGTGGGCACGTGCCCTTGTGCCCTTTAGTATCAGGTACCACTGACAGTACTTAGGTTTCTTGATAATGGAAGTTTTTGGAAGGTAATTATCTTTTGCTAACTAAGAATTATTTAACGTGTATTTAATTACAGATTTAAAATTTGCTTACCAATTCTTAATTCTTCTGCATTTACTGCCGCCAGAGGGCCTGCAAAATGTCGGAAAAAAAGCATTGGAAACACTCAATTTTGGAAGCTATAAACAGCATTTTTAACCATGCAAAGGTATGCTTTGCATTTGTAAATCAACATATCGTATCTAATTTCCTATTCTCTTCTATAAGTAATCTTAAGCTCTCTATGAAACTAAAGGTACTAGAATCAAACAACCACTTGCTACTTACTACTAGGAGTTTGTTGGTAGATTTAAATTAGTATATTTTATGTAATATTGCTTAGAACAGATGCTAATTTTTATAACTCGAATGCAAAATATTATGATGTTAGTAAGGATACTTGATTTACAAAAAAAATATTCCGAATTGCTTTTTTGTTTTTTCTTTTTTGAAATATAAATGATGTTATAATAGTTGTAAACTAAATATATTTTGAAAGAAGATTATGGTTTTATTTATAAGACTGCTATATTTTCTAAAATTGTTTTTTATATATAAAAATTTACCACTAATACCAAATAAAATACTAGATAGAGATATAGTATCCAGTTTTAGGTTAGTGGTAGGTTTTATATACGTATAAAAAATGCATTTTCGAAAACAGCAGTATTGTTGTAGATAAAACTACAATCTTGTTTCAAAGTAAGAAATATTTAGTTCAAGTAAAAGTCTTCTTTTCCCAACCAAAGCTAATCTCTTGAATTAAAAGTATATTTTTTTCTTTGGAGTAAAATTGTACTAAGATATCTGCATACCTAGGCTGAAACTGCAATGCTACAACTAATAGCAAGTTTTATTTAATTCAATGAAACGATTTTCTTGGATTAAGAAATTTTTGTTCTAAGAACATTAATTGCGTATATTGCTTCATATATACGCAAATAATGTTCTTAGAACAAAAATATTATTTATTTAATTTGATGATATTCTTAAGTAAAATTTCTTTAAATTGAGCATTTTTTTAATGTGTGTACTATTAAAAATTCGTCATTTTCTTTGGTTGCAGTGTTAGATCTCCCCTGCTTTTAATATTTCATTCATTTGATGTTCACTTGTCCTTTCAAATCTCTCTATTAGTATTTCAAAGGAAACCACATTAGGCTTCTTCTTCCGCGTTTGGATATATCGGTGAAATTAGAAGCCAGTTTCTGCCACATTCATCTTCGGAAAACTTTATTTTATATAAGTACCTGAATTACTACTATTAAACAAAATGTAAAAAAAAAATACTGTTATTATGAAATCATCAACTATTAAAATTATAAATACTACCACAACGAATGAAAAATTAATAATCATACCTCGAAAAATAAAAGAAATAGTCTATTTCTTCTATTTTGCATGCTTAATATGCTTAATAAATATGAAAGCATTCATTAGTAGGAATTCAATGTTATATGCAGAGTAGTTTATTTAAACAAATTGAAATATTTTCAATTGAGATTGTCTGACTTTCCAGATTAGTCACCAATAACGAAGTATGTTAAAGTTTAAGTATAAACACATCTGAAAGTGTAAGTAGTTGTTCTGGGTGGTAATTGAATTACAATCGGCTTTCTCAAGCAATGTGAGTGTCATAATTTGGGAGACGCTTTGTAAGTTCTGAATGTTTGATAGACACCTAGGAGACACCGCAGAGGTATTAAGCCTGATTGTTTTTCAATTATTGATTTCTTTGATTTAGAGAATATTATTATTCAGAAGAAAATAAAAAAAAATTTAAGCAGATGATACCAGCCGGAGATATTGACTACCGGACCAGTTTGCGATTTATTACATTGTATCTGTTAGTTGTTTATGAAATACAATAGCTCTCGTCACAGATTTCTCACATATTAATAAAACTTCTGCTTTGTAGACTACTTTGCTCGAAGTTTATATTGGTTTTTTTGTAAAAAGTTGGAGTTTCAAGATATCAGTAACTTTGTTTTATTTTCATTATATTTATTGCAAACTTAAAAAAGAAATCTGTTTACAAAAAGTATTATATAAATCTACAGCTGAGTTGAGACGATTTTGGGCGCATAGAAACAAAAATTAACTATAGCTTATGATGTGAAATTCTTAACGATGAGATACTAGAATTGGTGTTCATGCAGCTCACCTGTTGGATTGTTGTGTGGAATATACTTTCGAAATATAAAATAATTATATTTCGAAAGTATATTTCAGATGCCGTTATATGCGGTCAATAAAAATATTCTTTTTCCATTTCTGACCACGCAGTTAAGTTTTGTTTCTACCTATAAATCTAAACAAAGAACAACGCATATGTTGTTGTTCATTGTACTAAAAATAGAGTTATTGCACAAGAGTTGCATTAGAATGCAACACCCATTCCGTGATACCGTCGTACAGAGGAAACTTCCAATATGAAGTAATTTTTACTACTAAATATTGTCTCTATATTTTAACGCTCGAGAATTAGCTAAAAACCAAAATAAATCACTTTTGGAAGGGGTGTTTTACCCCTTCAAAGAGATAAGAAAAGAATTCCTATGAATACCTGAACTTGCCTTACGTTCCAACCAAACTTCGTCAAACTTTAAATTTGACAGCTGGAGAAGTTTTCCAGTAAGCGAAGATTGTGTCGGACATTGAAAATTTTATGAGGCAGGTTTCGGTGTAAGCTCATTTAACTTTTCGGTATTCTAACACCTAAAGGGAGACTCGCTATCAGAGTTTTTCAAAAAAAGTAAATAAAGCCAACTCTACCGAAATCAGAAATATTTCCGTAGTTTGGACAAAAGATTTATATTTTTCTTTGAAAATAATTTTACCAAGTTCAAGCAGGCAAAGCCATGTGAGACAAGCTGGTGTAATATAATTTTAAATTTAAATTAATTTCTATGCTGACAGGGGAGGTCGCGAATTGTAAATCGCAAAATGCAATAAAATTTTATCAGTTTATAGACGCCGTGGTGTGCTATTCAAGGAAACTCTTTGTCGCTGCGGAACGCTTTAGAGGGTGCAATTTGTCCTTGATATTCAAATATCGTTTATCTAAAATAATTTAAAGGATAAAGAAAAAAATATATTCAGTTATGGACTTGGAATAGCTATCTATATGCGGGGTATTACAATAAGCCCGAAATGATGTATGTCGTGTTTATTTGATCGAATTTTAGAAATCAGCTACAATCGCTTTTTTTCATAAAATACTGTACATAAAATTGATTTAGATAATCTTACAAAGTGTCCACAAAGTTTTGAATTGTGACATACTTTCTTATAGCGAGATATATTGTTGTGTTGCACTGTATGTTGGTAACCAGTGCAACATTACACCAGGAGATAAGTACCTATAGGTATGTGCATTTGGATCTAGAATAGTATTATGCAACAAAAAAGACTCTTTACAATTCGCAATAATACAAAAAAGCCACCAAAATTAGCATGTAGACCACTATTGGCAATTTAACTTAAAAAGACTCTTAATATTTAAGATATGTCTATATAATGCACAACAACATGATTATATCATTTCAACTGGCAATTTCCCACTATTCCCTAACCACCGGTCATTGTTTTGATTTTCTGTATAAGCCATAAACGGCTGTTATCTGAAGTTATACAAATAGACATATTAAAATGCAAATGCCAATAAACAATAAATATTCGATAAGAAATAATTTATCTGATATGTATTTTTTTAAAACTATCTACTGCAAAATATCTTGAATTACATTAATGTGATGTTAAATGATTGCAGGTATATTGTATATGTGTCAAAGGCACTTGGTAGTATTAAGTACAATCTTTTGTTGGATGCTATAAATGTTTGTAGCATCAGAGGAAAGATGTTGCAGTGGCCTCAAAATTATTTACCTGGAAGGAATTTTAAATTATGTGTGGATTCAGAAACATTTGGTCACGTGAACCGTGAAAGTGGTGTACCCCAAAGTAAAATCCTGGGCCTTTTATTTTACATGTTTGTATGTTAATGGTGTTGGCACATATATACAGCATTGTAATTATTTTATATATGTTGACGACATTGCTATTATAACAGCTAACAATAAAGTTGATTTGGCATTTATGCATATTTTGCAAGGAAAGTTTAAATTCATGATAAAAAAAAATAATAATTAACTTTAATAAAACCAAATGCACACCAGATCTCCACATCTGAAGTTGATTATATACTATCTATTTATGTCATAAAGACGCGCGTACCCACAATTTGTCGTTTAGAATTAGTTGATGAATTTAAATATTTGGATTTATTGATTCAATTTTTTTTTTTGAACGAACATATTTATTGTATATGCCGTAGATTAAGGCTGTTGGCCAACAGATTCTTCGATTTATCGGATTTTATGCCACTAAGTGTCATGTATACAATTTATTTTTCTTTGGTTGAATAATTTATAAGTTATGGTGTCCACATTTGTGGTAGGTAATTCTTCGGATTATTTATTATATCAGTTCAAAGATTTTAAATGATTTAAAAAATATGGCAACTATTCGAACAGCTAGAACAGAATAGTTTAATGAAAGAACAATTGACATGAGAAGACGATATTAATAAATCAGAACAACCTTTGCAGTAAGGTTCCTTTTAGAATACAGAGATGAAATTGAAACATTTATAATTTGAAACAGGTCGAAGTTAAATACAAATACAATTTATTTAGGTTATTAATGAATTTAGATACTATAAAATCATACTTTCCAGTACATACAAATTTTAAATTTTAAAATAATTACACATATTTTAATGATCCTATTTAGGTTGCCTGATTTTTTACAAATACACTTTGATAATTAAGTTGCCTATTTTTCATTATACTATTATCAATTTTTTATTGCAGTGTAGTACTGCATTTTAATATATTCATTTGTCAGTAGTTTTATTTTATTAGTTCGTGTAATTTTTTTAAAATTTTACAATTGTAGACTTTATATTTTATCTTTTGACTTTTGATTAATAATTAATATCTATATTTTTTACTTTTCTGAATTTAAATAATGTTTCAATTTAAAAATTTATATTCGTTAGACTTTTTATTATATATATTTCATTCGATATGCAGCCACACTGAAATTTCTAGATCTAGATAGATATAAATTGTTTCAGAAATTTTTCCAAACACTTTGTAGCCGCATACCCTCTGTGCACTTTTTAATTTTATTTATACATCCTAAAAAAACTCGTTAGGGCCTGTTTTGATCACACTAACAGTTGAACTTTACTTGTACTTTATCTTCTCTCCCTTATGATCTAGCTAATTGATAATTTTGAACTTGCTTTACTCTAATTAAATATTAAAATAAAATTCTTCGTTTTAAAAAATTCCACTTAAAAAACAATGTTATGATGGTTAGCTTGAGTAGTTATTTGTATTTCAGCTTTTGTAGTTTCTAGTTTGTGATGTAGAGCGTTTAGCGTAACTTGAGTAGTTGTTTGTATTTTAGCTTGCAGTATCTGTTGTTTAGCTTCTAATTATTGTTCAAGCGCTGTAAATAGAGTAGCTAATTCGGTTGTTTGTCTTGGCTGATCGTCAACAGAATTACTGCGTGTGTGCCGTGACATTCTCTTGTTTACCTAGAACTTACTGATAAATTTCACAGCGAATATTTCTTTTCAGAGTATAACAAATTAGACTGGAGTTTCGAACTGACTGTGCTGTTCATATGTAGATAGATATAAATTGTTTCAGAAATTTTTCCCAACACTTTGTAGCCGCATACCTGCTGCGCAGTTTTTAATTTTATTTATGCATCCTAAAAAAACGTTTTCGGGCCTGTTTTGGTGGCATTAACAGTTAAACTTCACTTGTATTTTGTCTTCTACTCCTTTATGGTTTAGCTAGTTGATAATTTTGAACTTGCTTTACTCTAATTAACTCTTAAAACAAAGTTCTTCGTTCTAAGCTTAATTTCATTATTAGTTTAGAAATATACTCATAAAATTTTTATGATAATTTGTATTTTTAACAAGTAAACATTACAATTGAAATTTCAGCTAAAAAGCAATCAGTTGTGATAATTAGCCTGAAATGTGCGAAACGTAATTAAAAAATCGAGTAACATAAAAGAAAAGAATCTTATTCAATATAGCTATGTTCCTCTTTCTAAACTTATTTAATTTATTCATTAGTTATAGAATATACGTCACTTCCAGTGACGATAACATTTATTGATTTTTCAGACTACTTGTTTTTACCTTAGAAACAACGTGCCATCCGATTTCCTTTCAGATCCATAATTTCCACTTCCACAGAGTCTGCTGACGGCCGATTTTCTTCTCACATCCAGCGTCAATGTGTCGTCTCGACTGAAAGATACCCTCGAGGAATTGAAACGGGACATTACTCCTACCCTGGGGGTGAACTGATTGGCCGCCGGCATTTGCGTTTGATATTGCTGCTGCTGCTGTTGCTGAGTATCTGAAAGGGTGATTTAAAATAACGATCCATGCAGCGATCAATAAGTTGAGATAAATAAAAACTGACGACTATATCGTCAAACACGGATAATTTGACGGAAGAAATGGATTGTTTAGTTTAATATATTGCACGAAATAAGTATATACATATACATGGAATAAAAACGATAGGATTAATTGTGTTTCAAAAATATCAGTGAGTAAACTAGGGTATGTTCATAATAATAATTTATTGTATTAGAAAAAAATCAGGAAACTTGAAACACTTTTTATATAACAAATGGTAATGTTTAAATTTAAAAATAACCAATAAATTAATAAACCTGTTTCTGAAAACAGGAGGAAAATGAGATCAATGTTTTAACGTATTTCGAAGGATATCAACGTAGCTCCATACTTGCTGCTCCTGAAAATTTGGGCATTTCAAACGTTTATTCACAGAATTTTGAAGCGTAATAAGATACATCCATTTTCTAAATTCCAGTACAGACTTTTAGGCATGGAAATGAAATCCAAAGATTGAATTGTGTGAGACATTTTTGATGAAATATACATTTGTGTCACTCGAAAATTATATACATAATATTGCCAACCATAATTGAATTGTAATGTCAAAGTCGCAGCCTGCCAGATAAAAAGATTCGGTCATTTGAAAGAAAAAGAGTAATTAAAAAGAAAACTATTGAAGATGTGATATAGGGAATGTTACAGCAAATCGGTGTAGAATTTAATTCTATATCCAAAAATGCAAAAACATACAGGATGTTCTACTTGAAAAAAATCAGTTTTGCAACTGTCAAATTCCTTTAATATAACTAACTTTTTAAACACCCTGTAATAATAAAAACAATAATTCTTTATTCTGTTTTAACAAAAAGTTTTACAAAAGTGAGTTCGAGGAAGTTGAAACTCAAGAAGTTGAAGCAAACGTACAAATTGCATATGTTCTGGTACATATTACCATAATAACAATTAAAGCAAACAAGCCCTATTCATTAAAATAAAGGATCTTCAGCGCTAAGCACCATCAATGTAGTAATATATTTGATTTAATTGTCGTTCGCTCCTGATCGTAAGTAGGGTTTCCACCTTTGGGTACACATTCCCATGCAGTAGGAACTCCTGGCGAAGGTGTTTATATAAGGGATATCTGAGAAGGAAGTTGTCCAAGGTCTCGCTCTCTTCCATGTAACATATACTGCAAATACAGTCCTCCCTTAAATCGTATCTACTTCTCTTGTGATACCATCTAACTCTATTTGTATTTGCTACGCGTGTTTGACCCACTAGCCTAATTTTATTGACACTCATTTTATATCTTATATACTCCTCTCCTCCACCTAAACTACTAATGGTGCGGTACCTAGGCGTGTATTCTGTACACCCTGTATAGAATAGAATAGAATAGAGTTTATTCTGTTTATACATTAGACATGTTTTACAGAAGGGTTCGTAGCTTAAATAAAATAATTAAATAAATTGATTGAATTGAAATAAATAAATATTTTAATTTAACATATAAAAATAAGGCAACTCGAGAAATAGACAAAATTACTCATTAAAAATGAATGAACACAGTCGGAGGGCACCGTCAGTTTAGTGATAGATGCGGGCCATCTGTTGTTCATCGCTTATTGTCAGCAGTGTTTCTACGGTCAGTATATCAGATACAGCCAGCAAAAAATGTCTACGTAGCTGGGTGTAAATAGGACACTCCAACAGGAAGTGTTGCGAGGTCTCCAGTGCGTGGGTGTTGCAGATGGTGCAGCAATTGTCAGTTCTTATTTTGTAAGAGTTGTTATTATGGTACCATTTAATCTCTCCGTTATTAGCGACTCGAGTTTGGCTAATTAGTCTGATTTTCTTTATGTTTGCTCTAAATTTCAAGTAATCTTCACCCATGCTTAGATTACTTATGTGTCGATATAAAAGCGCGTATTCGGATTTTGTTACTGCTTCAATATCTTCGCTTATTATATGATTTATATATTTTTCATCCAAAACACCCTGTATAGGTAATGCAACTGGAAAATAATATTTCAGCATTAATTGATGAGCCCCAAGAGATTGCAAGATATAGGAACCGCATAATTTATTTTGTCAAAATTATGTATGTATTTGAAGGTTATTGCAAATTTTGGCTTTTAGCTGATCCCAATAAATTTGTTATTATTCCAATTGACTTTGTAATCACTCATTCTTTTGCGACATCTTCGATTCTAAGAACCGCTTGACATTTAATATCAAGAATACATAAATTCCTTAGAGTTCACGTTTCCTAACTTACAAACTCTCTTTCCCAATTTACTCCAATATATTTTCGTTTTTATTTATCACGCGTTTTTCTTTATCGTATTTCCAATCCAACGAAGAACTTATTTCGTTACACCTTCTTTTCTAATAAAATGTTTGATATTCGATTACGTGTTCCTTAAAGCAGTGTTCTGTAAAATTTTAATTTTTTTGCTTGGAATAACTTTTCGAAGACAACTTCATTTTATCACATCGAAGTTTAAAATTTGATTCATATATCTGTTATCGGAATAAGTTACGTCTCTAGCTACGTAATTACGTGAAATATGTAGATAGTCCGAACCAAATATTAATGAAGTAGTATGTATGAGAGTTTCAAATGGAAATCTCATTAAGTAGGGAAAAAAAACAAGAAAAAAATGGGAAAGTGCCATGTAAATAATAGTAATAAGTAAAATGTGTAAATAACAGACATTAAAATGGACGATAAAACACTGAACTAAAACAAACGACACTTTAAAATATTTAGAAGATGTTAACACTTCGCACTTTGCATTTTCCAATTTTACTTGTTTTTAAATCTTGACTATTTTTAAACTGATTATAGATTCTGACCTGAAGATGCTCGGTTAGAGCAAAACCGATCGTGTGATATATATTAAAGAATTTTGTGAGGACCAAGACCTTTCTTGTTTTTTTTTTTCCTATATACACACTACTCACACAGAGTAAAATTATGGATGTTATCTCATTAAGTTCCTGAAGATATTTCTTACTTTTTTATTTTAATTTGAAAAAAAAAATACTAATGTTTACACCATCGCAATTATTGATTTACTGGCGGTATGCTAAAAGAATATATTAGTAGCTGTCAGGCGAAGAAGTCGTGTTAAATCTGGTGCTCCACAATAAATCTCAAATAACTGGGAAACTCCAAATAAATAATTTGATAAATTGTGTCCAATTGAAAAGAAATTGTTGTGCATCTTACAAACCCAATTTCAGGGTAAGTAAGATTTAAATGTCCGACTAAAATAACATATAGAAATAGAACGAATCGAGAGGAAGGAGCCTAGGTCCGACGGGTCGACCGGCCTTCGGGTCTTTTTACGCGCTTGGGGGAAAGTGTGCATGTACATACCGTTATAAGAAAATAACAAATAGGAGAATTACAAACAAAAGACAAGGAAGGCTTAGAATATTTTGAATTTATAAAATTGTATAAAGAAATTAACTTAAAGATGAGTTCAAGTGATGGTTACTCTACTGACAAAAAAAATGGAAGGCAAAAGAAGAACCTGAAAATGCTTTTGGTACGGGCAAAAAAACCCAAAGGACTCCCACTAAATCAGAGCGAAGAGGTGATGATAAGTTAGACCAAATATTAGAAATGATGACAGAAATGAAGTCAGACTAGGAACTTATACAGGAAGAAGTACATCGCATAAGAACAGAGCAGAGGACTTCGAAAGTGAATTAAAAAGACTAACAAGAGAAAATGAGGAACTAAGAGAACAAAACAAAATAATTAGAAAGGAAAACAAAGAAATTAAAGATGAAATAAAAGAACAGAGGAGATTATGAATATATATGAAAAAGATAGAAAGAAAACCAACTTAGTTTTATCAGGGTTGAGCATGGATACGGACGACCCGAAGGCGCTGAAAAAAGCAACAGAAAATATAATAGAAAAATATCTAGGGTTGGACCTAAAGGTTAGAAATGCTAACAAAATTGGAAATCAAACATGTTTGGTAGAACTAAATAACGTGGACGAAAAGAATGTGATCTTGCAGAATAAGCACAAGCTGAAGAATTGCAAACTTGACCGAATATACATCAATGAGGATCTTACAAGAGAGGAAATGGAAAAGCGTAAGCAAGTTCGTAATAGAGCCAAAAGAGGAACAAGGGAAAATCAGTGAACATAGGATACAAAAAATAACAGTGGGTGGGAAAGAATGGAAATGGAACAACAAAGAGAGGAAAATAGAAGATCGAGACGAGACAAAAAACTAGGCGAAGTAAAGTGGTGAAAGGCGAAGTATGGAAGACAAGAATAAGAGCGTTAAGTTTGTTAGTAGGTCTAGAAGTAACTGTAGTAATAAGAGTGATTGCGGTATTAGTAATGATTTGGGTAAGGTCAATGATGACTGTAGCTTTGAACTCACAAATAACGGTGGCAGTGGAATAGGGAGACAAAAACAAAGAAATAAAAGAAATAATTGGAAGAAAGACGTAAACGGGCAACTGCTTATACGAATTTTACGGCTGTCCAAGAAATTAGATGAAAGGATAAGGGGGAGATTCGGAAAAATAAATACATATTTTTATACAGTGGGGAACAAAAAAGTGGGAAAAATGGAGTAGATTTTTACATAAAAAAGAATTAAAGCACACTAATTGTTTAGGCATTACGCGAACGAAAGTAACCACTAGAATAAAAGAAAGGAAGGTATTAAGAATAATATTAGGTCCAGATACAACAAAAAAAGGAGTAAAAAGACCAAAAAAAAAAAAAAAAAAGTTAGAGCAAGAGTTGGGGAACGAGAATATAGTCAGATATATAAAGGCAATGAATGGCGGGTCACATAATGACATAAGACAAACGGAGATGTGCGAGAAGGATCCCGCAGTGGATCTACTGTGTCAAGAAGGAAAGTATACGCTGAGAGAAAACCTGGAGAGAAGAGATTGAGGAAGATGCGCGAGCACTGTGATACGGATGGAAAAAGTACGGAACAGAGTAAACGGAGAAAAAATAACCGAGTTAGCAAAACTAAATGCAATCTAGATGATTTGAAAAGAGAAAACCGCGGATTAATCCATCTCGATATACGGATATTAGTCATAATCCTAAGGATTGCTAGACTGGATGATGATGTTAAAAGAAAAGCGAGCTGCTGTGATTACCACATGTATGAAAATGTTGTTATAATAAATGTAATTTATCTTCCGGGTTTGTTACATTAAGGAAAATACATGCATTGATTCAATTAAAAAATGGTAAATTTCAACGACATTCGTCAAATACGGCGAAGAGCGTTTTGTTTTAACCAACCATAAAGTAATGTTAAATTTTTTTTTATTGAGCGTTAAAATTTGATTGAATTAAGCACCAATTTGTGTTAATACAAATAGAATTAACTGTCCACTCTATGCATGAAATATGTTGATCCGACAGTTAAATTGATTTCACGACCACCATAGGTGAGCTGGCAGTATAAAATATTATATTTGATGTTAAACAATAATTCTTTGATATTAGTAATATTTTCATTGAATCAATCAAAAAATTATTGTAAAACTAGACGATTAATCTATTTATTCTGAATATATTTTTTATTTAAAGCAACTTTTTTGATGTATTTCTAAGTAAATACAGTTATCAATCTAACCTAAAATCATATACTCAACATGTATTTTGTTGCACTTCAATGAAAAATCTTTGTATACTTACCACATTCCTCCTTCCATTTAGGGAACAAATTACGGCGAGTCACCCAACTATATAAATCATGGAGAAGCCTCGAACCAAAACCACCACCTCAATATACACATGATAGCCTCTATGCCAGGTAAATATGAAATTGCCTCTTCCTCGCTCAAATCATATGAATAGATCCCAAAGTCAGCGTTATGAGTTGCGTTGTACGCCATCTCTCGGCCAAGTAATAGTAGCCTCTCTATAGGAGAGTGTGCTACGTCGGTATTCACTCTTGTGTTACAAAATTAGCCTGAAAAGAAGTAGATGTGGGTCGGAAATTTCTCAGTTATGTTTTGTTCTTTTCGGTATGAAAGATTTATTTAATGTTGGATCTTTCTAAGGTACATTGTATACACAGTCTGAAAAGTTCTAGTAAAAGTGATTCTGTATGGATCGG